>CAKAOH010030878.1:0-43325 GCA_916701665.1 Sebastiscus tertius
AATGTGCCATTTTCGCCCATTTTTAGCATTTTACAGGCCGTGTACTTTAACAAACTCGTCCTACAGATTTAATCAGATCGACCATCTAAAGAAAGGATGAAAAGTTATTAAAGGAAACACAGCAGCATCGCTTTAAAGACCTCAGACGTGTTTGTAGTCCTGCAGCTCCACTGACCTGATTTCAGATTCGATCACAATCGTGGCAGAAATGAGATAAAAACACATTAATACCAGGTGTTAAAAAAGAACTTATGCAGGTACAGAATCGTCCTCACTGCTTCAGAAGGCTGTTAGACGGTTTAGACTTGGTGTTTGAGTTAAAGTTAAAGAATCATTTAAAGGAAGAGGACTTGGTTTTACCATTACAGCGTGACAGTTGGAGTCTTTACAAGTAAAGATGTACTAATGTGTGTGTTTGTGTGCGTGTCCCTGGGGCTGTTATGACCAGATGTGTCCCTTTTGCCATCACGTTTTACATCACTGCTCCTTAAACTTCATCAAGCACACACTCGTTCACACACACAAACACACACACACACACACACACACACACGCGGGTTGGTATTAATGAATTCATAAAGGCGATGATTAAAACCTAAATGTAAAAGACTGTTGTTTAGGAAGGTGACAGCCAGAGACATCTAATGACTCAGACAGGATGTTGTCAACAAGCTCATGAAAAGTCTGTCACTTAAATATAAATTTATTCATTCACTCAGTTACAGTTATATAATAATCAGACTTCACTGCAGTCGTTTCAGCTCCATCACCTGTTTCTACTCATTTTACTATGATGGGACGAAGGATGATTTAGTTGATTAAACGTTGCTAGTCGGCACCAGAGATACCGGTCTTATTATTTTATCAATGTACACATTTAAATTACATATTGACTTTCTCAGCTGTTGTTGTGGAGAGCTGCTGCTGGGATGTCACCGACCCACTTTACTGTCTTTCAGAGGCTGTTGCAGGTTCAGTTTTAAAGTTAGAGTGAAGGTACAGGTATTACATGAAACTAGAAAAACCGAAGGAATCCATTGGTAGCAACCGTCTCATTAGCTCGCTGGGAAGGAGGCTAAATAACGCTCCAAAGAGGAGTCCCTTCACCTCTAGGATAATCACAGCCTCATGAAACTTTACAGCCACAAACTAGAGACCTAGAGCACTCAGAGGATGGATGGATCAAACTAGAGACCTAGAGCATTCAGAGGATGGATGGATCAGACTAGAGACCTAGAGCATCAGAGGATGGATGGATCAAATTAGAGACCTAGAACATTCAGAGGATGGATGGATCAAACTAGAGACCTAGAGCATTCAGAGGATGGATGGATCAGACTAGAGACCTAGAGCATCAGAGGATGGATGGATCAGACTAGAGACCTAGAGCATTCAGAGGATGGATGGATCAAACTAGAGACCTAGAGCATTCAGAGGATGGATGGATCAAACTAGAGACCTAGAGCATTCAGAGGATGGATGGCTTTCCTAGCTAGATTGACAATAAGGGAGTTATTGATTAATGAACAGAACCGAGTGAACGACAACGTTAAACCATAAAAGGACACGAACCGTCTGAGAACTACTTCCTGTGTTATCTCTGTTGTTAGCTAACGTCCCGTACAAGTCCCGGACGACGTTAACAACAGATGACACGTAGAGATGCCCTTGCTCCGGGGCACGTCGGCAGTGTCGTAGGCCTGCTGTTGATACCTGAGATCAAACCGGTAATTCCTCCTCCCGCTGCCGTGGCCTTTCTCTAAAGAGGAAGGAAAGATAAGTCGGATATTTTGGCACTCAGTCGTCTCTAATGACACAGCAGACGAGCTGATAGCATTGATCAGAGTGACCCCTCTGTCTCAATCAATAGAAATGATCCCATCTAGATAACGTTACACACAATCAATAGCGCTCTCTGTGTGTGGCTGATGACCTGACCTGTGTCTCCACGACGCTACCTGTGTGTGTGCATGTGTAAGTGTGTGTGTGTGTGTGTGTCGGGGGTGGTGGGGGGGGCTTAAGGTCAGCCAAGGTGAGGCGTAATGGGACTCTGACCAGATCCAATCTGGGACCACTTGTGGCAAAATGAATTGGCCTCACACATCGGAAGTCTATCCCTGAGTGTGTGTGTGTGTGTGTGTACACCCAGCTGTCTATGTGTTTCTCAGAGTGTGTTTGTATTATGTGTAAAGGCCATGCTTGCTGTGGAAAACTAATCTAATTTTGACAGGTTCGCACAGACAAAAGGCCACATTTATTAAAAAAAAGAAGAAGAAAATCACGCCGCAGCAGATTCACGCTCGCAGGCTGAACTCATCGAATGTTTCACACACCAGCCGCCACTTTGTGGCCGTCTGTGAGAAGTGTAAAATGCCACATGATTGTGTTGTGTTGCTTCATGGAAAAAAAACGTCTCCGTTTTCCTGCCGTCTGGTTCGTCGTCGTCAGCCTCGCGGTCGAACTCCGCGGATCAGATGACGTCTCATAACCTCAGACTCTCTCTCGGCTGCCTCCGTTGCTCCTGTTGAGCGTCTCGTCACTGATATTCCCAGCGTCCCCTGACCCGATACATACGTGGTGGGCAGGTCAAAAGATGTCTAGACAGCAAGGTTAAAACGAAGCTAAATGTAGTGAGAAGGGTTGAGGGTTTTTTTAGATGTTAGGTTACTTCTAACCAAACAGCGTTTAAATGACTATAATGCATCATAAACAATAAGTAATAATAAAGTGTCGTCAGTAACCTAAAACCTCTCTGCAAAGTTAAAGTCATGTCTTTAATCAGCAGCTGCCTCCTGGCAGAAGAGAGTACAAACAAGTGAATAATTAGAGTTGAGAGTTTACACACATTTGTATGCAACGAGGAGTCGGACTGTCTTTGTTTTCAGGTCAGTTTGACTTCTTGGTCCGCGTTCCTCGGTTCTGTCGCAGCGCAGCAACAAACAAACGCACTTAATGAACAATTTAGAGTTTTCCTCCTCACCTGACCTGCATGTGTTTAGACTCTAGTGTTTGAGCAGAGCTGCACACAGTGAAGGCTGCAGGTCTGAGCCCAGCCGGGACCTTCCTGTTGTGTGAGGTGATGATATTGAGGCAGACTCAGTACTCGAGTATTAAATATTTACCACGTTTCACACATTTTTCAGACATTTTTTGAATGTTTTTCGGATACTCTTCAGATATTTTTTCACACAATTTTCAAATATGTTTTAGACATTTCTCACAAATGTTTTGGAAGTTTTTAGGAAAGTTTTCATACATTTTTGGGAATTTTTTTTGCACATTTTCCTGACATTCCTCGAACATATTTCGGATTTTTTTCACACAATTTTCATATATTTTCATTTATTTTTCAGACATTTCCCACAAATTTTTCGGATATTTTTCAAATATTTTTCTGACAATTTTCAGATATTTTCGGATATTTCTTCACAAAATTTTCTTATATTTTTCAGAAGTTTTTCGGACATTAATAATATATATTTTTTCCGGACATTATTTGGACATTCTACAGACATTTCTTCGAATAATTTTCACAAAATGTTCATAAATTTTTTACTAATTTTTCATGCATTTTCCACATTTTGATGATTGATTAGCTATAAACTATTAAATCAATCGGCAACTATTTTGATGATTGATTAATAGTTTTGAGTAATTTTTTAAGGAAAAAAAAAGATTAAATTCTTCTAGTTTCTTTTCTCCTCTATGACAGTAAACTGATTATCTTTGAGTTGTGAACAAAACAAGACATTTGAAGACGTTATCTTGGGCTTTGGGAAACACCGATCAATATTTTTCTGCCATTTTATAGACCAAACAACTAATCAATTAATTTGACAGATTAATCGAAGATGAAAATAATCGTTAGTTGCAGACTTTAGTTAGTTATGATATATTGGAAAGGCTTCAGTGGATTATTCCTTTAACCAGCGAGCCGTGGTGCCGACCGTCGTTCCACCAATCACACATGATGACATATCATGAATACTTCCTCAGCCGTCACTCTCTCACCGCGGCTTCGGCATCACCTGTCTCGCATTTTTACTGTCAGCGCTATTTCCGGCTTCCCTCGGTTTACACACACACACGTATTCCTCGCCACACGCCCCCATGCAGCGAGGAATGTAAATAAACCGAGACGCCACAGCCAGCACACACACACACACACACACACACACGCAGACACACAGATTTGTATGCGGTTGGACTATGTTTCTATTTCTGGCCCGGTTCGACTTCTTTGTAAGTCGACTGCGCCCGCCGCCGCCTTTGGAGCGTCTCTTGGTTGTAAAATAAAGGCTGCGGATACATGTACTTCTCCACAAAGATTTGTTAGCTCCCTCTATTACAAGATGAGTGTTGGTGTGTGTGTGGAGAGGGAGACAGAGATAACATTGTTCTCCCAGAAATCTATCAGCGCCAACAGGATTGCTTCCCCCCCCCGCCGCCGCCGCCGCCACCGCCTCGCTTTTCCCTGTGTTTCATTCCTGTTTCCATCTCCCCCGCCTCGCCTCTCTCTCTATTCACTGTTCCCCCTCTTCCTCCTCCTCCTCCTCCTCTCTTTCCATTACTCTCCCCAAACACAGCACCAGTTGCACTTCATAACATCTAGTTTAGCAGCTGCCCACCAAACGCTGCGACGCACCGGGAGACAACGGATCGCCGGGCTAACTTGTGTGTGTGTGTGTGTGTGTGTGTGTGTGTGTGTGTGTGCGTCGGCATGTCTGCGAAAGCTATCTCCTCTAAATGATACTCCTCTCTACCCCTGACAGAGAGAGAGATAGATATGAAGACGGCAGAGAAATGGGAGTCGAGAGGGAGGTGGGAGGAAGGGGGAGAGAGAGAGAGGAAGAGGAAGAGGAAGCTGTATAGATTAGGGGAAATGAGTGATAGAGGGCGAGAGAATAAAAGGAGATGTATAGGGATTAGGTGAGAGGGGGGAAAATTAGTTATGGCCGGAGCAGACGGGAGACAAGAGGGATCGAGGTCGGGCGCATCAAGGTTGAACTCTGCATTTGTCAGTTCACGTCTGTTATACTGTATAATTTCCTCATGCTGGAGGCAGCTACATGTAGAGTACGACATATTATAGGATGAGTAAGCAGCCTGGGAGGTTTGATGTATAACATACAAGATACTTTTATAAATAAATTAGGGCCGCCGAAGTTAACGCGATAATAAATCAAATTAGTTTTAACGCCACTAATTTCTCTAACGCATGAACACAACTTGTGATTTTTAGGTTGTATTGTGGACATTTTTTTGACATTCTTCAAATAAAAATACATTTTTCATATATTTTTCTCTTACATTTTATTTACATTGTTCGGACGCTGTTTTTCACACAATTTGCTTATATGTTTCATATATTTTTTTCAGACATTTCTTACACATTTCTGGACATTCTTCGGATATTTTTATCAATATTTTTCAAAAAAATTTTCCCTATATTTTTAAGACATTTCTCACAATTTTTGGGGGCATTTTCCAATTTTTTTCACATATTTTTCAGCAAATTTTCCATCATATTTCACAAATTTTTCAAGCATTTTTCAGACATTTTTTGGATATTTTTTCACACATTTTCACTACGGCTGTCGAGGTTAAGGCGATAAGGCGTTTACACAAATTTGTGCATTAATGCAATCGATCTTCCAGAGGCTGTACCGGTTTTAAAATTAGAGTTAGAGATACTATATTAAGCTAGAAAACTTGATGAATCCATCGGTACCAACCATGTCATACTAGCTTGTCATGAAGGAGGTTAAATAACGCTCCAAACTTACACTAAATTTTGGTGAGGAAAAACTGTCATGTCCATTTTCAAAGGGGTCCCTTGACCTCTGACCTCCAGATGTGTGAATGTAAATGGGTTCTCTGGGTACCCACGAGTCTCCCCTTTACAGACATGCCCACTTTATGATCATCACAAGCAGTTTGGGGTAAGTCATAGTCAAGGCATACAAATGACACTCCAAAAGCAAGAAAGGTGTTCTTTTTACAGGCTTTCGTCTTGAGCATTATTGTGTCCTTCTCACACCTTTTCTGGTTATTCTACATGTTAGATGCCATGAAATGATTAAAACCAACAACGTGTTAGTCGGTCTATCATCACCGTCTGACTTCCTACCCGGTCTCTGTGGAGCGCCACTGGATTTAAAGCCGCCCTCCACGCAGGACCTTCACTGTTCAGAATGACGTATGTGCAGAGTTTGGGTCTTAAATCTCAGGCATGATGTTGTGACATCACAACTAGCTTTGACACAAATCATAGTCCAATATGCAACATAACGTAAGACGAGGCTGAAACCTACAAAGACGAGACAAACCACACATACAGATCATACAGAGCGTAAACCTTCTGGAGGTAGACGACCGTGCAAGTCCAGCGAGAATGACAATTTTCTGGTGTTCTTGTACCAAAACAATCCTGGACGGAAACCAGCAGCTTGCATTGTATAGCTTAGACAGTGTAGTCACCGTGATGTCACCCATTGGTTTGTGGACTGCCGTTTTGAAGCCTCAAGTTTGGCATTTTGGCCTTTGCCATCTTGGTTTTTGGCCATCGCCATCTTGGTTTCTTACCTTTGCCATCTTGGTTTTTGGCCTTCGCAATCTTGGTTTTTGGCCTTTGCCATCTTGGTTTTTGGCCTTTGCCATCTTGGTTTTTGGCCATCGCCATCTTGGTTTCTGACCTTTGCAATCTTGGTTTTTGGCCTTCACCATCTTGGTTTTTGATCTTCGCCATCTTGGTTTATTTGCAGCCAGAAGTGACACGAGAGGGTGGAGCTAAGTTCAACCAAACGCTAAGACATTTTTAACCGACCAGAATGTTCTAATTAACTCTCACGCAGTGAAAACACAAAATGTTACAATTAACTTTGATGAAGTGAAAGCACACTGTGAAAGGGTTAAAGTTGTAAGACAAAAACATGGACAACTCCCAGACCGAACAACGCCGTGGTAGCAGCCTGTCAATCACAAAGTAGCCCCGCCCTAAAGCATCCCCTGCTTTATGGTCTATCTGACTCTAAATGGGACCATCATTTACTAAATGAACATCATGCTGTATTGGAGAAGACTTGAAACTAGAGATTGAGACCATAAACTCATGTTTACAATGTTTACTGAGGTAATAAATCAAGAGAGAAGTAGGCTCATTTTCTCATAGACTTCTATACAACCAGACTTCTTTATGCAACCAGAGGAGTCGCCCCCTGCTGGCTGTTAGAGAGAATGCAGGTTTAAGGCACTTCATCATTGGCTTCACTTCTCGGACCCAGAGGTAGCCCGCTGGCCGTGAAGGCTTGTTTACAAGAGCATTAAGTTCTTCCTAGATCTAGCCTCTTAATTTTGCTCTCAAAGTGCACCAGATTTATGCGTTTAACTTTAAAATCTAGGCTCCAAAATGTTTCCAAAGTTTAGCCAACAGAAAATACAAGCCAGAAAACTTTGGTAGTTTGCAAATACGAACAATATTGATGCTCTTTCTGAAGGGAAATAATCCTTTACCCTAAAACATATACTATACTGGTAATGCAGAATAGTTGCATATGTAAATTAAAGGTGATAGAGTTAAAGTAAAGACAGTCCTGGACTCATTCAACATCTTAATGTTCCTCCATACGGCAGCCAGACGTCTCTAATGTGAGAGAATAAGCTGCTGATGAACTGCCCGAGATGCCAGGATCCAGCCGTGGGTTTTTATGGATTTCTCGGATGCTGCTGCATGACCAGGAATAACGATTTCGGATCGCGACTTCCAAGCGCTGGATCTGGACAGGTTAGCGCTGCTTGTAGCTGCACCGCCCTGTCTTTAACCTCCACCTCGCCGCCGCCGCTGCCTCCACCTCCTCTCTCTTCCCTCTTCCCCCTCCTCCTGCTTCTATTTCCTCCGAGCAAAGATAGCGTGACCAGGAAGAGGCTTAGTTTCACTTACTACCTCTGCCCTTTTCCTGGCACTTTTAATAAAGTGACTTTTTGTTGAACCTGAACTCTCCGTCAACGGCAAACACACACACTCATATATAGACGTGCGCACACATATTGTCAGGGCAGATACACCAATCAGCCTATGACTCTGTATCAGAGGCGGACACACATCCACAGGCTTAGTTAGGATTAGACCACACACACACACACACATAAACACACACTCTGCAGATATCCACACAAACAGATGCTCGTTGTACACACACACATCCTCTGTCATGCCGCCTCACACACACACATGCAGAGGCACAGTGTTTCTCATTATCATGCATAGTGGTAGTGGTTGCATTGATTTCCACTCTGTCTTAAATTTAGCCCGCCCGCCCGTGTGTGTGTGTGTGTGTGTGTGTGTGTGTGTGTGTGTGTGTGTGTGTGGTCAGCTTGGCAGAGCTTCTCCAGGCTGAGTGAAGATTATGGCTCAGAGATTTTTCACTTCTCCTCTTTTTTCCCTCCCTCCCTGCTCTTTCACTCTTTCACTCTTACTCTCCGCTCGCCTCTTGTCTCTTTATTGCTGTTCACTCAATCAATCTCCGTCTTTGCTCCCCGTAAAAAAAAAAAAAAAAGTGCCGTTAAGGAATTTTTTAAGATAGAAACAAAGAGATAGAAAAAGAGGATGGAGATGAATAGATAGAGAGGCCAGGGAGGGAGGAAGAAGTAAATAATGAACAAAGAGAGACTGAAACATCGGAAATTATTTTTCCGAAAATGGTGAAGCGGTGACTGAAGGATCTGATGAATGACGCTCGATCTCCTCCAGTCAGAGCCGAGATCTCTCAAGCATTATAGTTATATTATGGGGTGTCTTAACCGCGGGCATTGCTCCATTCTAATTAACTACCTCACAGCGTATATATCTGGCTCCTCGAGACATTTACTTAATGGTTTGCAGCAAGGCATGAGCAATCCAATACTGCAATTAGAAAGGTTTACTAACTTCTTGCAGGAGATACCTGCGACATAATTACTTAAAGCTTAAAACCCGTAATGGAAAGAGACGTTTTTTAAATGACAGATTTAGGTAATGAATTTCAGAGTAGAATAAATGCGGTTAATCCAATAAATCAGTGTCAGCTGAGTCGGCTCGGGTGGAGAAAATTGAAGGCATATATGCAAGTATTGGAATAGTGAGTAATAAATGAAATAGAGACAATGTGGGACAGATTTGCATTTTACACATCGAGCTGGACAGTCGATCAATACTGTTTCCTTAAAGAGAATCAATACACACTTCTGTTGTCTGAATTAAAGACAAACAGAAACTATTTATTTTTTGCAGTTCACTGTGTGACGCTTCATGTTGACGGTTTAATCAGCCCGTTCACACGAACAGGCGTATAAATGCCATGTTTAGTGTTGAATAAGTACGCCTTTCTTGATTTCCGGGTGTCTTTTGTACGCCGTGTATTCTGTACTGACTGTAACGTAAACACACCCACGTATAAATGCTACGGTAAGAGTTAGTGACGTAGTATAAAAAGCTAGACAAAACGCCGGTCTTTTAACCAGGAGACCCGTGTTGGAGACCGTTGTTGCTTTTGTTAGTGACGCTTGTCACGTGTTTTTCGTAGTTGTGTTATGTTGTTTCCGTGCGTACTTATTTTAAGCCCAACCATGATGTTTTCCCTTACCTTACCCTAACTAAGTGGTTCTCTTGCATAAACCTAACTGCGGATGTTTGCGTGGCGTACAAATGACACACAAAAAGCTGCGTACGAATGACACGTGGAATGTCCGTGTAATGTCATGGTATTTACATGCCTAATTGTGAGACCGAGTTGGTTTAACGCTTGCTCTGAACAGAAACTGTGAGTCCTGCTGTGTGTTTAGCTCTGTTAGCTCTCTTCCTACCGACACAAGAAGACGCGCTCCGTTGTAGTCAGTGCTTTGGTGCATATAGTTATACATACTGATATGCTATTGTCTTATTTAGGCGTGAAAATTAAGAAAGCAACAATAGAGAGGCACAGTCCCGCCCCTTCCAGTCGAAAAATTATGAACGGTAGTCAACAAAGAGAGAAATATTTTTTTGATCCCGAGGTTAAGTATATATCGACTTTGCATTGTTTCTTTGCATCAAGATTTACTTTGTTGTGTTTGTATCAGTTCGAATGCGTACGAGAGGTCCTTGCATTAAGCACAATGTGTTTACTAGAAAATGAGGCGTTGCGTGTAAATGTATCTCTATTTATTACACGGCTGTGTTGAATACTCGATTCTGATTGGTCAATCACAGCGTTCTAAGGTCTGTTATTTCTTTATAGCAGACCGTTGCTATGGGCGCTGTTCTAATGTCGGACTCTGGCGAGCCTTTTTTATGTCAAAATATTGATTTCTTCAGTAAGTAGCCGTGTAATAAGCGTCATAATGTACAGCTAGCCGGTCATTGTTGTGAAATAAACCCCTTTCGCAGTATCGCCCTGTCAGGGATTCTTTCACAATGATGACCGGCTCGCTGTACATTATCCTTTACATTATGTACTGTACTGCGTCTTGAGGAAACGTCTGTTGTGATTTGACACTATATAAAAATATATTAAATTTAATACGGTAAGTGTGTGTGTGGCTAGTGTAGTATGAGTAGTGTGTGTTTGTTTCGCATGAGTGTGTGTGGATTTGGGGTGTGTGAGTGTGATTTGTGAGAGTGTCTGTGTGTTAGTTGGAGGGCTGTTGTCTTGAAAGATCATCCATTTGTCTCCATCTGGCCCTCTGGCTGCAGATAGCTCCCTGCCACACACACACACAAACACACAGACACTAACACGCCAATGGTGCATCCACTCGGCACCGGTGTTCCCACGGCGTGCCAAGGTCCTCACCCGCCACCGCTTGAAACATTTTTTGAAGACAACAGCACTGACAGCGTTTTATCAAAGCCGACACTCAAATGCATTTTAATCTGCGTCTTCAATCAATGAGCTTCTCTGTGATTTCCACATTCTGTAGTCTGCGGGATAAAAGCCTTTAATATCGACTGTAAAGTGGAGGTGGAGGGCTGCAGAGCGCCCACCGGCTCATTTTGGAGCAGCCTGGCCTCTCATTTATTTAGAGATGGAAAGGTGATGCTCAGCCTCTCTGCATTAAGAACACAACACAATTACCTCCTTCTTTCATCAAGCAATAAAGTCTCACATGAAACAACTGCCATAACTGAGAGAGATGAGTCCTGCGTCGAAACCTCAGTGATGAAGGCTTTGCTGTAAACACTCAGGACACCGTACTCTGTGTGTGTGTGTGTGTGTGTGTGTGTTTCTAATTTGAACAATGTTTATTCATAGGATTAGACTGTTTGGCTAGAATGTGGGTCGTGTTCTCGAAACAGCATGGCAAACACTCTTGAAAGTGATGCAATATTAATGTCAATATGCCCGTCTCATTTTCCTGTCGTCGTCGCACATTTGGTGCCAGATTCAAGTCGGCCGTTTATTAGAGAAGAACTCGCATGCAAGAGTGCATCAAAGTCTTTTTAAAGTGTTTGGGGACGTGGCGCCGCCAAGCCGCCACGAAGAGCGCCGGGATTTGAAGCAAATTATGGAATTACAACGTCACAAATTTTACTTCTTCTGTTCATGTGAATGAGCCACAGACCGAGGCTGGAGCGAGGGCCGGGAGGCGGAGTTAAAGGGCCCGATACATCAGACTGGCACATACCGGTACTTCGCAAAAAGTCAAGGCAGCGCCCCCTTTTGGGGGAAAGAAATCAGAAGATCGCATAGACTTCAATGCAATTTGACGCATGTTTGGATTGTAATTTTGACAAGTTCGTATGCAGTCATCTCTTGTTAAACAAAAGTTTGTTTTATACAATGTCTAATAATTATTTTGCGACCTTGCCTGAACCTGAGCGTTGGTGATACCTTAATAAATGAAGGTTGCTCGCCGCCAGGTCCCTTCAGTCTTCCCTTGTCCAACACAGTGGCCGGAAATTACTGATCCAGACATCTCTACATATCTGCTTGAATCACGTTTGACTAAGTGTTGTCTGTCAGATCAGAAAGTCTCACAATAACAAAAACAAGCTGTTTGATGGTAGAACAGCAGCTCCCGTGTTCTGAGAGGTAAAATTACTGTTTTTGTGAATGGAGTCTGGTGGCTTTGAAGACAACGATATAACGGCTTCAGTTCCCCGTCGGAAGGGGCTGTCTGATGGTGAGGTAAAGTGGTGAAAATATTCTAAATATAGTGTACACTTAAAATGATATTGTTT
Source organism: Sebastiscus tertius (assembly GCA_916701665.1). NCBI lineage: Eukaryota > Metazoa > Chordata > Actinopteri > Perciformes > Sebastidae > Sebastiscus > Sebastiscus tertius. Next base: position 12,197 of record CAKAOH010030878.1, read on the forward strand.
CGTTTTTCTGCTGCTCCCGTCCACAGCCGCTTTACCTCGCCATCAGACAGCCGTTTCCTACGGGGAACTGAAGCTGTTATATCGCTCTCTTCAAAGCCACCAGACTGCATTCACAAAAACACATATTCTGACCATAAATTATGTTCTTTTCTGACTTTTCTCTAATCTTTGATGTTCATTGTGAAATACTGGATAGTTTTACTTTTTCAGGCCTCTAAAAACAATTTAAAGACTTCATAGACTATACTATATACAGTATGTGGCAGAGCGTCACGAGTCAAAAAAGGTTTGGAATAACTCTTTTGGCAGTGTTTATACAGCATTAAAACGCAAAATCTTATTCAGTATATCTGTCTAATTACTAGTCAAAATCACTCATTTTTAAACAATGTATCCTGAATACCTTGTTAAGTGGAGAAATACTTCTTATTATGACACACAACACTTCTTTATACGAGTTAATTTCAACATCTCTTTTTATCCTGAAAGGCCTAAATATTACATGTATTTCAAGAAATATTACCTAGTAAATTTCCACTTGTTCCATTGGCATATTTTTGTACTTATTACAAGCAAAAAACACCTGGTATTCATTGGCCTTTGTTTCCAGTGATGTGGGAGGCCAGTGAGGGATCATGCCATTCTTCTCTACCAGCTTGCACTAAGCACAGAGTGACAACGACAGTAAAACGGAAAAAGGACAGGATGAATGAACGAGCATGTCTTCCATATAAGAAGTAAAAAAGTAGCTGCCTGGCATTAAACACAACTTGGCAATCTGGTCAGTGTGGGAGCATGCTGAGGCACAACAACAACACATACACAATGGAGTTTAACCCATATGGTGTCACAGCGGCTCATATAAATATTTACAGACCAAAGTCACCAGCAGCAGATATACACTGTTTTTATCACAATTACTTTCATTAACTAATCTGATGGCTATTTTCTCAATGAATCAGATAATTGTGGTCAATAAAACTGTGAAAACTGCAGTTCAAATTCCTCATTACCTTCCTCCAAGAAAAATCCTGGATAAGGAGAAAATCTGAAAAGTGAAGCCGATGCTGAAGTGTCTTAAACCTGCATTCTCTCTAACAGCCAGCAGGGGGCGACTGCTCTGGTTGCATAAAGAAGTCTGGTTGTATAGAAGTCTCTGAGAAAATGAGCCTACTTCTCTCTTGATTTATTCCCTCAGTCAACATTGTAAACATGAGTTTATGGTCTCAATCTCTAGTTTCAAGTCTTCTTCAATACAGCATGATGTTCATTTAGTAAATGATGGTCCCATTTAGAGTCAGACAGACCATAAAGCAGGGGATGCTTTAGGGCAGGGCTACCTTGTGATTGACAGGTTGCTACCACGGCGTTGTCTGGTCTGGGAGTCGTCCGTGTTTTCATGTTACAACTTTAACCCTTTCACGGTGTGTTTTCAGTTCATTTGGTCGCCTAAAAATGTCTTATACAGCCGATGAGAGGTGTTATATCTGCCACTGGGCATTTGAACACCACCACAGAATAAAAAACACAACATATAGTGGACCATATAGTGAGAAATTAATGATTTTGAACTCAAAATAACATCCACATGAGCACATAGAGCCACACTAAGAAGAAATATAGAAGCAATCTGAAGCCACATCTGAGGTTAATGTCCTTGAGGTGACTCAAACGTGCACACATTCACGGACACACTTCAACAGCTTCTTATTTTATCCCCCCTGGGACTGAACTCCTGAATAATGAAATGGTTATTTTGAGTGGGATACAGCAGGGGTTAGGTTGTGTGTGTGTGTGTGTGTGCTCTAGTATTTGCATTATGAGAACCAAATGTCCACATGAGGTTATTGAGCGACAAGGAAAAACCTCCACAGTCGGGACATTTTACCAGGCTGCACATCTGCAACAAGTTGTCGGGGTTAGGGAACAGGAAATGAATGTAGTGTGTCGATTCATAGCATGAACTGTGTATGAAATCTTTGAGATGCACTCTTCACCCAGACCTAACCCCCACCCACACACATTTCATGCTAACTTTAGAACACTTCTGTCCCTGCTGATTTTCTGTCTCTTGCTCTTCATTCTGTTTTGTTCCCATTTGTTTGTTTCTTTGAATACTTTTTTACAGCGATTTCTCTCAACTAACCTTCCAGTCAATCTTGCGGTTGTTCACAGATTTATTCCTCTGTTGTGTCTGCGGATTAGCATTCGGTTTGTCCCTTGTCACAACAAATATTTGTCGATGGATTGTTTTGCTCCTGTTTGACAGCAGCTCATCAGCGGCTGTGTTTGTGCTGTAACTGTACTGGGATTTAAGTGTGTGTGTGTGTGTGTACCAATAGTTGTGTCCGGTGGGATTGAGTTTGAGTTGATTTAAGGAGATCCAGTTGTCGGTATACTCCTCATAGCACTCCTTGTGGGTGAAGATTCACCTATTTGTATCTTGTTTGTTTCTTCCTATTCTTTTCATGATGTGTCACAAAGTTTGCGAGACATTTACTGTTACTGAACTACAGTTAAGAGAAAAGTTTCAAACCATTCCTGCTCAGTGTTAACTTCACTTTTACAAAAATTGCTGTCTAGAATTGGAAGTGGTTATCTCAGAATATGAAATGCTCTTGGCTGATGTTGACAGTTATACAGCACTACTGTGCAATTTTCTTGTACTTTACTTAGTAGTATTTCTATTTTATGCTACTTTACTATTCCACAACTCCACAACATCGCAGAGGCAGATATTGCACTTTTTACTTTGCTACATATTACAATACATTTTGCACATTTTAAAGCTTTAGTTTTAATACATATACATATTCAATCATGGGACTTTGGTTCTGTCTTTGTGTGCAAAGTCAGACTATGTAAATCATAATAATATATAAATGCCTTTTTCATTATTCTTCACTGTCGTGTTTTTCTCCGGGTTCTTTACAAAAGGTTGTTTGTACTCTTCACTTTTTCTTCTTCATAGAAAGGATCACATTCAGTCTGTCAGCATGCAAGTGTCTTTTTAAACAAGTGTTGCTATTGTGACAGTGCTACTAAATAGTAGTAGTACAGTGTGACCGTGCTCTTTGTGAGATTTGTTGCATTTTAATCCCGACTTCTCATTAGGTTTACTGCGTCAGTTTTAATCTCTTTAATTCTGTGTGTAAACAAATCTTCAGGTCAAAGTGTCGATCTGTTTACACAGAGCGCTTCCACATATTATATTATCACCCGCGTAGATGCCAGACATAATACCTGACATATCCACACAGCCGGGCTCACACTGAGAGGTGCTTTCATGTTTACACCGGTCTGCCCTCGCTGGATGCTTTAGGCTAATACCAAACAAACATTTCACCGTTTGTGTGTCTGTATGGTTTTCTTTTTAATGTTTGTTTATCCAGTATGTTGTTATATGTGTTGGCGATACCTTTTTTAATACTATATGTTAAATATTATATTAAACTGTCCATCAGAAGGGTGTAGCCTCAGTGACCTTTGACAAAACAAATTACAATTTTATAATTTATTCTAACTTTTTTTTTATTCTATTCAGAATAATTCATGTCTTTCAAAATGGACACAAATCAAAAGACGGGGTTTATTTTAACCACGATCATAACCGTAACCTAAGTGAAGAAAGGAGGTTAAACAACAGTTTCACAAGGAATAGTAGGCCGGTCCAGTGCTCACAGAAAAGTAAGGTAATCTTGCAACAGGAGAGACTTCAGAGATCAGGTCCAGAGCACAATGGAGCACACACATTTAAAGCAATCGACTTTGTTAAAGACTAACATTTCGACGGCAACTGCGTCTTCGTGAAAATGCAGTTGAAACAACCGTAATCTCTTTTTGTGCCTAAACCTAACCAAACCTTAATCGTAGCTGTGTAAGCTCAGACAATGTTTAATTATTACAGCGGTGATGTTGTCCTGCTGATGGGGGCTTTATGGATGTCAATTACGAGCAATGACGTTTATCTAAATTTGGAGGACCTGGTGTTCAGATTACTTTTTATTAGCATTGGGTTTTAGGATCCAGATATTGGAACAGTTTCACTGCTCATCTTAAAGGCTGTAAGTCATTGATGCATAACCACTAAGCAGTCAGTTAGTGCTTAGAGAGAGAGACTCGGCACATGCCTTTTAGTGCAGGTTCATGCATGTGAGCGTGCCCCACAGGCTAGCTCACGGACGCCACTTTGCTTTCATATGATGATTACAGCTGATCATGTTGTCCCGACTGACGGCGTTGACGGCGCTGTCTCTGATCAACAGGCAGTGTATGTTGCTTTAAAATCATAAAAGCAATGTTTCCTAACCATGACCACAAGCTTTCCCACACCTTAATAAAGAGTCCATAGTGGCCTAAACTTAGTCAGACCTTCACCATAGAGGTCGCAGACCACAAACCACTCATATGAGTCATTTAAACAGAGAGTGGTTGTTGTTGTTTTTTAGGTATGAGGACCCGTTCAACACTTCAGTTGGATATATTCAGGTAAACTGTAGAGTAACTTTAGACTCATGAAGTTAAGAGGCTATACTTGCATGCTTAAATAACCTCCCTCTGAATTTCTTCCCCACCTACTGACTGAAGTTTTGTTCCTGTGTGTCCTGCTGTATGTGTGTGTATACGTGTGCACGTGAGCGTGAGCGTGCACGTGTGTGTCACCTTTGCTGACACTGTTCCCCACACTTACCCATCTGACAGCTCGTGATTGATTGGCTGCTAAATGCTCCCTTCACACATGTGCACACACGCACACACACAAACACGCGCACACACGCAGGAAAGTCCATTATACATCTATCAGCGGGTCTGTCCTAATCGTAATGGGAGACAGATGTAAGGTGTTTGGGATTACCACTCTCTCACACACACACACAAATATAGGCATACATCAGACACAATCTATTCCACACACATACGAAGAAAGATGTAAACTTGCACTCTGTTTCCTTCCTTTTCACATACGCACACATTTCCCCCCATCTCAAATTACACGCACACACGCACACCCTCGGACAGTGCGGTATCCATTTAACGTGCTTAGCAGTGGCTGACAACAATGATCAGAAGTCTCCTTGAGAAGGGTTGGTAAGAAGGTGAGCTGTCCCCTCCACTAAAACCACTCATTACTCAACTCACCGCCTGGATGAATGACCATGGTGTGCATGTTCCTAATGTTTGTATACGTGTGTGTGTGTCTGTGTGTGTGTGTGTGTGTGTGTGTGTGTGTGTGTGTGTACATACCTATCTGACAGTGGACCTATGCATTTACCAACAGTGGACCACCGGGCCATTTTAGAAGTCCACTCTTGGTCTTATACCCAAAGTAAAAATCAAATTAAATCATGCTTTAAATCATGCCAAAAACATGTTCCCGCCCAAAAAAAGGAAATAAAAAATGGATGTCCCTATGGTAGAGAAAACATGATGAAGTGCCCTTAGGGTGTTCTTCTAGTGGAAGAAATGTGATGAAGTGCCCTCTAGGGTGGCCTTCTAGTGGAGAAAATGTGATGCATTTCCATCTAGGGTGCCCTTTCAGTGGAAAAAAGGTGCTGAAGTGCCCTCTAGTGTGCTTTTCCAGTGGAGAAAACATGATGAAGTGCCCTAGGGTGTTCTTTTAGTGTAAGAAATGTGATGAAGTGCCCTAGGGTGTTCTTCCAGTGGAGAAAATGTGATGAAGTGCCCTCTAGGGTGCCCTTTCAGTGGAAAAAAGGTGAGGAAGTGCCCTCTAAGGTGTTCTTCCAGTGGAGAAAACATGATGAAGTGCCCTCTAGGGTGGCCTTCTAGTAGAGAAAATGTGATGCAGTGCCCTCTAGGGTGGCCTTCTAGTAGAGAAAATGTGATGAAGTGCTCTTTAGGGTGCCCTTATAGTGGAAAAAACACAATGCAGTGCCATCTAGGGTGCCCTTCAAGTGTAGAAAATGTGATTAAGTGTCCTCACTGGTTTCAAGAAAAACAATCAGAATAGAGTACGAAAATATATTTTTATTTAAATTAGTCACTCAAAACACATTTAACATCAGCCTTGTTTTCAGTCAGTTTTCAGAAGTACAGGATTTCAGGATACAGTTGATTGAGGATACACTTTGTGTGTTGATGCACATTACAGAGCAACAAAAGTTCCACACGTGTATTGTAAGGATTGACAGGAGTCCACTGTTGGCTAGTACATAATGACACAAGGACGGAGAGCGAAATGAACCTGAAGTGAGTGCCTGAATGTGTTTCTGCATGGCGACCATATCGATTCCATTTCATATTACAGCAAAGACAGCCATCTGGGAAAAGTTCAGGCCCTGCAGGGGTTTCTGTTCATAGCTTTTAGAGACGTGGGAACAGTCCACACTATAGAAGAATATGGTTGGATGTGAGGGGAAATGATATTTGTCCTATAAATCCATTTTGTATTAAACAAGAATTGACAACAGAGATCATAATCTAAGACATTATGTGTGTTAGACAATAGAGGCATTAATACCATTATGAAGTTAGTGATGTTGATTGTTTGACGCTGTGCCATTCACTTATCTGCTAACATTTAAGGGCATAATCTGCTGTGTTGTTGTATTACATTTTAAATTGTTCATGTGCTGCATTTATTCTGTAGGTTGTGGTGGGAAGAATTCAGTATCCTTTACAATATAAACAGTTAATTGAATGCAAATGCATGACAATAAGAGGTAAAGCAACACTATGTTCACAAAGGTAGAGTGAATTCACCTTTTGCGAATCCTTAGATAAGGTTCAATTACATTACAGGTTATTGTAGACCACATTACATAGTGTGAGATGTTCATAATATTGTGTCCACCTTTGTATATTATCAGGTTTTTATCCTTGTTTTTATCCTTATATACAATAGTTTAACTGATTTCTTTGTTTTGTTTATCTGATTGATTATAGTATGTGTTTGCTTTATTTATTTTTAACTTGGCATCATTGTTAATGAGGGTCTGCCCTCAATGATCTCTCCGAGATAGAATCAAATGAATGAATAATCAGCCAAGTCGAGTGGGGCCAATCATACAGACATAAAGGGAAAGTAGTGATTAGTTTTAGCTTAAATGTGGGCAGGAACGGGCAAGTTTGAAATGTCTAAAGCCATTCAATGACTCATGAACATGTGTTAGGTGACTGGTAACACAAGACACTGTAACACAATGACATGTCAAGACTTTTAATGAACATTTTAATGAACAAATAGAACACCGATTACCAATTTTGAGGTTGAATAGTCAAAATAAACTTCCGTCTTCAGGTTGGGTTAAAAAAAGCCCAGAATTGACGTTACTTAAGTACGTCAGTTACATGACAAATAAATCAACGTTGACTTCTGGTTTCACACGGGACACGAACGCCGGTCTCCTGGGCGAGGGCCCTGTATTTTTTGACCCACTCATCCAGCCCGACCTCCTCCCTATGTGCCATTTGGCGCTCTTTATATATCCTAGTTCACAATTACGTGAATTACACACAAATTGATTTTTACAGTGCATGACTTTTTAGAGGTATAGCTAACATTGTATGAACAGCCTGGACACATTAAGGCAGTGTTGGTGGGAGTTACATCCAGTATTGTGCAGTAATACAAGCTTTGGCAAAGAAACAGTGAATGTTGGAAGCCTAAATTGTGTAATATCAATTAAATAAAAAAGTGTGAATTGTCAAAAGTTTCAAATATAACTGCACTGAACTGCCGCAGGCGTTTCAGACATGCTCACTGCTCACTTAAAGCTAGCACTTAATGAAAATACTGGTCTTATACCACCATCAGCACATCACCAAGCCTTATAATTCCCCTGTGGTGTCACCTTAACGCACTGCGATAATGGGGACAACAGCAGATTTTTTTTTCTAGAGTGTCTGTGTCCATAAATCCAGCTCTATTCTCCCATTCACTGTCACAAAGATGAATAACACTCAGGTGTGAAAATAATACTTCCCTGTTCAATAAGGACAAAGAGCTGGGCTCTCTTAATGATCTGTCTCTGCATTAACGATCTGTCTGTGCACCAATGACTCAGCCTTCATAATGACTAACTGATGATGTGGGAGGAACAGAGAGGAAAATGTTAGCCTCCCAACACGCTCAATATCTGCACGATTAGAGGGAATATCCACCCCAAAAAAACGCCATCCCAGGTCTGTGCTCCGTAATGACCACTTGATGATGTGGGAGGAACAAAAGAAGAGAAGTTTGACAGTGAACTCAGTCAATACTTCCTGACACAGGGAGATTAACACTCAGTCTCAATCTCCAAGGCTTAAAATAGAATTTGGTGGATGCACTCTTGCCTTTTAGTGCACATAAGATAATAATAAGATACCGAATTACAAAAATGTTTCATGACAGATTTGAGGATCTGTAGTGGAGAGTCCAGATTTAAGCCCATCACTCCAATAAACTTTCTTTAATATCAACCCGACCTCATGGGAAGGCGTATAAATAGCTTCTGTACGCCTCTTTTGCGTGTTATTTTTACAACAAAACCACTAACGCTTGGTCCAGACTGCCCGTGTGAGCAGTGCGTGACAGCAACCTCGCTGAACTACTGCGTATCCCACGTGTGGGTTGTCCACACTGGCAGCGTTTCTGCTACTGCTGCTGTTCCTTTGTTTCTCCATAGAGTTTGCATTTCATAATGGCCATTTCATTTCATTAAAAATATCATTTATATTTATTTTGGACTGAAAAAGGTTTAGCAGCGTGTTCTCATTTGTATATAGTAATAATTCACAAATAAAAGCCGGTTCTTTATTCATTCATGGAGCCGTGCAAGTCACTGCATGTTCTACACCACTGTCCTGTAAATATTTCAGAATAAAAGCCTCGTATTAAAAATGAAAAACAACAGGTTTCAGAGCCGCCAGACGCTGCTGATGTTCCCTGTGTGGCCTGGCCGTAACTGGTTGGGCTTCAAATAAGTACGTCAACCAAGTAAAATACATACAGACACAGAGTAACAGAAGTACAGAAAACATATTACAAACATCACCAACAAAACGTCAAATTAACTCAACAACACTTTGGTACACAAACACCGGTCTCCTGGTTGAAAGTCCTCTCACTTTTTATTCTCCGTCACAAGCTCTGAGCCTGGAAAATTTATGCGGATGCATTTACATTGCAGCCAACAGACTACATGGCGTACAAATGACACGTCAAAAGCTACAGCGGCGTTCTTATTGCACATCAAATGACTTGCATTACAGTGCGACCGGGCTGCTAATATAAGTGTTGCAGTCCTTTTTTCTGCCAAGACAGCCTAGTAAGCATTGGTTTTGATTTGCAAATCAAAACACGTAGAGGTGTCTAGGTTAAAGCTGGACTAAATCTGGTTTAGAAGTGATCATTTTGTATTTTAAAGTGAAGCAAAGAACACACTAAAATATATTCAAATGCAGACAATTGTTAAATGTAGTAAAAAAAATGCCTGGATTCAATTTAGAAATCTATGTGTCCTTTCACCTCAATATCAGATTAGCCATTCTTTATGAAGTATCATAATTGCTTTTAATTTTGTGCCATCAGTCACTGTGTAAGAGTAGCTGTCACTGCTGCATGAGGGGCGGATATCTGACTTCCGTTTTCACTTCATCTCTTTCATTATTCAAGAAAAGGGAAGTGACTGCCCACTGTTGCAATTTCGTGCGTCCATGATGGCTGACATAGTGTGCTCAATAACCTGATGAATGATGGAGGAAGATTGTATCTCAGGTCAGTCAATACCTTGAATGATGGAGAGAGATAAATATGTTTTAAATGGAATGTTTCTAATGAAATTAGTCAGGATAAGAGAGTGTCATCTTGATAAAGTATCACCATCACCCTCAGAAGTTGATTCTAAGACACTGAGGTGCACTTTAAAGGAAACATAAGGCTTCATTGTCCAACAGAAAACTTCTACCTTGTGGAGTCATAAATCATTAATCGATGTTGGGGGCAATGCCTGCATAATGGGCTGATAATGATGTGGGCAGAACAGAGGAGAAGGACCTTAACAGGCAATTTGGTCAATATGTGAATGATGGAGAGGGATTAAGACTTCTCCAGCAGAGAACTCCAATACTGCATGGCAAAGAGTTTATTTCCCTTTCTTTAACCCTCATTTGACCATCCAGGTTGACTGAGATTGTGTTACTATTCATGACAATGGCCTGCGGGACTAACTGTAGGAGGACTGAGGAAGAATTGATAGCGTGTTACAAGCGTTATATGTGCATGACATTGACTTGGAAAACAAATTAAGTTGTTTTTTTTTCGTACACTGGAAGCGATTTAATGTGTGACCTTAGGGGAAAGTAAGCATTACAACTCTCTTAAGATAGATGATGATGTGGGAGGAGAAGAGAATATTATCTCCCAAGCTTGTCAGTATATGAATAAGTGACGGAACTTACAGCCGAAGGAATAAGTAATGAATTGCATCTTAGAGTATTAAACTTTGCACAGTCCTGCAGCACGACCCCGGGGATCCAAGAGCTGACTATTACTGTACATTTGCACTATTACCAGCCTATTTGCTTCTTTGCAAAACAATGAAAGAAAATGAAAAACAATGTCAAAGGAGCAAAAAGTGCAGGATGTGCCTGATCAAAACATTGTAACTGCACGTAAAGAGGACATAGCTGCAGTCAAAGCCTTGTGCACAACTCCCTATTGCATTGAATAGTGACACTTTAGTCAAGTTGCTGATACTGTGGTCTGTGTTACACCAGGGTCACCCTACAGGATATTAGTTTGATAATGGGCAGATACATCATGACAAAAGATGTCGGTGATGAAAATCTTTGGGCATGACAGTTTTATCCTGTGTGGTATTGGTCAGAGTCTAATGAGAACAGGAGAAATTCAAGGAACCATGATCACCTAATCTGCACCTGAAGGACATAAATGTAGTCTGACAACAGCGCTAAAGGGTTCAAATTGGGCAATACTAGTTCTTGCTTGGATGTGCATTCACCCATAGACTGTATATGAACATAGACGACATGACAGCTCCTCAAAAGTGAAGCCAAAGCATCTTGATCCCCCCCTGTTGGCTGGCTGCAGTATAGGTCTTAAATCCCACTAATACAAAAAAATCAAACTACCTGTGAAATACATTTTTCCCAAAGAAAATAATAAGATAAGTTTGGTTTTAATTACTTATTTGATGCTATAAAAAGGGGGTGAGACTTCATGATTGGCAGCTGTGAGTCTCTCCCGATTGGTTCGGGCGGATAACCTTGATACCGCGGCTCCACTGCCCGATCACTACCTACTTCTGGCCGTGTTTGCTGGTTGTAAGCTGTGCAAGGGTTCTTGTCATAGTTGTTGGGATTGCTACTTATTGGTCACGGTGGGCTGAATTGCGTGAAGCTCGTTATTAACAGGTGACTATATTAGCACATCGTGCGTCATGGAGGTGGCACACATCGGTCTCCAGCCTACCCAGGCCAATTGTGGAGTTAGCAGTCACAAGGACTGCAGTGTAGAGGGCAACCCAGTCTCACTCCCAACGCATCAGGTACCGCAGATTAGTATGTGCCCGTCGGCATCTGATACCGAGACACCAGGCTTTCAATTAACTCAATGCAAAGCCATCTGTGTCATTATTAGACGGTCAGAGCAGTCCGCGCAGGGCGGGAGCAGAGTATGAGGCCGCAGTCCGTTTCCCCTGTGAAACCAAGTGAACATTGAGTTACTGCAGCGTAGTTTTGTCATGTAACTTCCTGACTTACGGAGGAAACTTAATTATTTTCATAACAAGCATACTTAGTTTAAACCAAACCACAATTTTTTCCTAAGCCTAACCGAGTAGTTTTGTTGTGTAGGGAAACCTAAAAACCAAGTAAATGTACATTGGAAGTTTATGGAGAGAGAACGGGAATGCACATTTCAAATTGGGAGAAAATAAATATGTGCTCAGAGTCAGCAGTCCAACGTTAAAGCTTGGATATTACCCTGTACCGTGAGAGATAAATGCGTGTGTGTGTGATTAAACAAGCTCAAATTATAATCTTCTTTGTGAGTTCTTGCCTTTACTAGATTGTTGTTATGGTAGAAAATTAAATAAGTTACACCTTATCCCTTGAACACAGTGCTGACTCAGCCATTAGTATCATAGTCAGAGCTTTGCTCCAATGGGAACTATTTCATTTTGAATTAAAAGAAAATGCGCTCATTTTAATAGCGATGTGACGCCTATAGCAAGGAAGGTTTCCACATCAGGTTTGAAAATAGATGTGCCTGCATACATGTATCATTCTATGTGTATATTCCTTTATTACATACACATAGCACTGTAAGTATAAGTATGCATAGGACAATGGTAGATGTGCCTTTGAGGCCACCTATGTGGAATTAACTATTGATGAGCCTATAATGACGTAGATTAAACCTTCTTATTCATAGAGAATGACTGATGAGTGGAGACAAGGAGCTTGTTAGCCAATGCAAACCTCGCCTGACGATTGATAGATTCAGCTTAAGATAGTCCAGAATTTCATAATGGAAGGTATCTGAACCATCCATATATAATAATGAACCATTTTAATTTGGTAATTCTTATAATGATTACTAATATAACAGTGACAATAATAGTTCCACGAAAACATGTGACATTTTGAAATGACGAATACTTTTTTACATTGGCATCATTTTCATTGATGCTTCAGATACCTTCAGATATATCCCAGTATGTCGAGGAGATTTAGATATAAATTAAAGGTTTTTCATGGTGTTATCCAAACAAAAGTAAACTGACTGAGAGTAAAGATAGACTAGTTTTCTGTCATATTATAAGCAACAAACACAGTGCAAATTCCTGACCCTTCAGTGATCGTGTAGTCTGAACAGTGCTGGGGAAATAAATAGCATAAAAAAGAAACACCAACTCCACTTGAGGAGGCAGATGCTCAGAGGGAGGAATCAAGCTTCTCTTTATGTTTGCAGAGTATCACTGTTTATCTTTACTCTGACAGGTTTTGATCACACGTACATTGACCTGCCACTCAAAAGGAAATGGGTTTACTTCAAGTAGGCTCCACAACAAGTTGTGCTCTCTGTGGCATAATCATTAGAGAATATAACAGCTTTTTAACACAACTAGAGGGCACTAAGACGCACACACACACACACACACACACACACACACACACACACACACACACAGTACAAAGTTCAGTTCTGTACATTTAAGTATAGGCATGTGCTTATGCATAGGTGACTTCTATTTCTGTGTACATCTGTGCTCTTCCATGCCCATCTGTCAGTCAAATTGCACATTCGTAATTAACCCCTTTGCTAAGTCCCGCCCCTTAGAAAATGGAAGTTTATTTTAAAAGGACACGTTATTATTATTAAGGTTTAAGCAACACAACCACTTAGTTTGGGTTAGAAAATGGTCGCAGTTGACGTTAACTTCACTGACTAGCGACTCACGGGACTCACGGGACTCACGATACCAACGAGTCACGTGACTAAATAAGTCAATGTTAGTTTCATACAGGACACTAACAGCGGTCTCCTGGTTGAAAGTCTTGTGTTTGTTTGACCCATCCACCACCCCTCCCCTCCGCCCTGAACAGACTCTCACGCTATTAATACTACATCACTTGCTCAGACCATCGAATAATGCCGTGGGTCGGTTTTAGTTGAAAGTACGGTTTGTCACATACTTTTGCAAAAGAGTGCCTCCGTGCGTCAGTTTCCGATGATGAGGCGTGCTGACCCAGCGACAATATTTGACAAGTTGGGAGTGAGAATGTGTTGTTGGTCTCGATCGCCAGGTGATGGTGGGTCACTTCTGTGATCTGTCGGCTTTAGCTTCTATCTTTATCTTTACAACCTGTTTTCGCTGCTGAGCCAGTTTGACATCCTGATATATCCTTAGACACATAGTGTAAATATATGTAGGGAGTTCTGTTGGTGACAGTGTGAGCTCCATGGTAGCGCTGACGGCTTGATGGAGTAGCAGCGGGGGGGGCTTAGCAAAGGGTTAATATCCGTATGACAGTGTGCATGCTTTTGTGCATACTGTGTGTGAATGAGTGTGTGCACGAAGGCCTAGTGTTGTACTCCGTCTCTCTCTCGCAACCTCCTAAAGCGCATAGAGAGCTGCCTCTAATTAAAGCAGTGTGATGACTTCTTATGACGGTGAAACACACATGCGCACATGCACACACGCGCACACACACACACACACACACACACACACACACACACACACACACACATAGCCTGTGGTCCTGAGTATAATGAGTTCTTATTGTGAGTGTGAGGCAGCTAAATACCTACTGCAGCGAGTTCTTCAGGCTGAAAACAGATCAGTGCTTCATTTGGGTTTCAATGCTAAAACCTCTGAGGTTCAGAGCTGAGTATGCATACAGTGTGTGCGTGTGTGTGTGTTTTGAGTGTGTCTACATATGTGTATTTCTATGCTTGTTTGTGGCATGTGAACATCTCTCTGTGTGCCCGAATCTGTGTGTCTAAAATAAGTCATCAGAAGTTTAATAGCTTTCTGAATTCCTCATCCAGGCTCAAATTAAACCTGTTATTTTCCATTGGACCTGATCCTTGCACTCCTCCAACCTTGTGTGTGTGTGTGTGTGTGTGTGTTTATGCCAGATACCAGATATCACTTTCTAATAGCGGGGTAGAAATTGTTCCCCATCCCGGGTAATAATAATGCTGCGGATCCACAATAATGTGCAGACTTTAACCGAGGCGAGTGAGCTGCCATTGGCAGAAGAATGAGGTAATACAAATGCTAATGTCGGCTCCACTCGTCTACTCGTCCTCTATCTTCTCTCTGCACTTCCCTGTCCTCTCCCGTCCTCTTCTTCCTCAGATTAGATTAGATTAAACCTCAATCGTCCCAAGGGGGGAAATCAGAAAGTGAAAGACAAATTCAAACCGTGGCATTACACTGGTTTTAGTAGTAGACTTTGTTGACATTTTCCTGTCATGTATCGTGTGCTTTCATTCCTAACATCTCTTCACTTCCCATTTTGCTGATTTTTAATCACCTCGCTACTCCTTCTTTTTAATTTCCTTCATTTCCTCCCTCTGTAGTTCCCCCTCCCCAGTTTCTATCCTCTCCTCTCCAGCTTCCAGCCTAATAGAGCGTGGCCTGTATTTGCCTCAGTGTCTGCTCCACCTTCCCAACAGTCACATTGGTCTTCCAAGGCCACGAGGAGCTGCCATTCAACCTGAACGACCGTCATTAGTATTGGTGACGGGGGCCGCGGGTCAATTCACTTTTTACCTCAGTCATTTTCAAACTTCAAAGGACATGTTGAATCATTTTTAATGGCGGCGCTCATTCTGAATTATATCTCAATTTGGCGGACACAGCAACACATGAGATTTTTTTTAATCTCTGAATTGTGAAGGAGACCTGCTTCCCTGAAAGTTAATTGAAGCCGGCTGTCATTGATTTCATTACAGAGTTATAGTGCGGCATGGTCTAAATGCTTCTTGGAAAAATTTCATTAGTATTGGCTTCAGTGTGAGATTTTTACTGCCACATGTCATTTAAAAGAAATTCATTAGTATTGGTTCCAGTGGAGAGTTTTAGTGCCTCATGGTCTAAATACTTTTTCAGAGGAATTTCTATTTGAGCAACAAAAAAAGGAAAACTAGCCACTTTTTTTTTTTTTGCTGCAGCAACAGAGAACCTGAGAGAGTCTGACACATGAGCACACACATGAAAACAATTGTATGTAAAGTTAATTTAATTTTATGTGCCATATTGCATTGCTTACTAACTATAATACTGAATGTTTTAAAACCACCTTCACAGCCATTCCCAGTTATATGGTGGCCTCTTTGTCTTGTATCAGCTTGATCTCACTCCCAGGGCGGCAAATACCAACGTCTGTGCAGTGAACGGCCCAATCATGGTGCCAACTCACCCTTTAGCGTCTGTATGAGACGCATCAGGCTTTCAACTAACTCCAATATAAACCAATCGATGTCATCATTAGATGCTTACAGCAATGGAGAAGTACTCCAAGGGCAGGAGGGAGGGAAGGGTGGTGGATGGGTCCAACAAACACAGGATTTTGTTCTCAGGGGACCGGCGTTCGTGTCCCGTGTGAAACCGTGCCGTACCGCTGAGTCACATGACATTAGGTTACAAGCGTACTTATTTTAAGCCAAACCATGATGTTGTTTCTAACCCTAACTAAGTGGGTTTGTTGCCTGAAACTGTGACCGTTTCACAACGTTAACCACACGCAAACCTTCAGCATTAAGATACTACGCAACAGGCTGCTCCCTGCAGGCTTCTGCCCAAGCGGCAAAATATGACGCGTATAGGGATGAGATCACATTGCTTTTATGAACTCAAATTCATGGATTATGAGGCCAAACAAAACAAAGACACACTGGGAGATTGTAAAGAGAGGTGCAGATTGGTTTCATGGTTAGAAGGATCCATGTTGAATATTGGAAGGAGACGGGATGTGAACCATGGTCTTAGGTACAGAGGTCACACAATTTGAACACGAGCGTATGAAAAACAAATGTACTTACAAGTCTTTACTTTGCCACGGCCAAATGTTTATTACATCCCCTCAATGATGTGACCTCCAGACAGACGTGGAACACAGTACGTACTTTGTAATCATTTCTACAGAGATTATTTATAAGGTAAAATATGACTTCCACTATCTTCATGTCTTCACCATCCACTCGAACCTCCTCCCTACAGTAAGACTTTTTTGCAGCAGTATAACAATGTCACGTTGTGTCAAAGTTGTTGTCACACAACAGAGGACAGTCTTAGTCACAAAAGCAAGAGCTGTCATTTTTCTGGTGAGTAAAGCTTCACCTCGTATCCAAGAGAGATCAGCTCGAGTGTCTGTACCTCGCCCGGCTGTGTGATCATGTGCATTGTTGGGCGTATATGTGCAAGGCCTGCTGGGAAATCATTAGTGGCCTTCTGAGGCGCAGATGCTCAAACAGATTATTGTCCTTATGTGCCACCATACGTGCACGAAGACACACACACACACACACACACACACAGGCACAAAAACACACAACCTCCCACGCCCCGACACTATCAGCCAGAGATCACTTCCAAGTCTGAGGATCTGCACCGACCCCACACACATTTATTTTATAGCTCTGGAGACATTGATGATATTTCAGCAGATACAGGGTTAGAGGTTAAAAAAGGCACAAAAGGGCACGGAATAAGAAGAGAAGGTGATACATTAAAAGGATAGTGGAGGAAGAAGAAGAAGATAATTCCAGGAAAGGGATGAGACAACTTGAGAGACACACGAGAGGTCGATATTTGATAAGAGGAATTTAAAAAGGGGAGAGAAGAAAGGGAAGAGGAGGCCACGAGAAGAGGAAGAGGGGAGGAAAGCAAATCTCATATCAGCTTCTGACCTCCTTTTAGTTCTGCTAAATGAGATGTTAGATTAAAGACACGGCCAGAGCGCAGTGATCGGGATGACTAGCACGAGAGAAAGAGAGAGTCTAAAAGAGAGAGAGAGTCTAAAAGAGGGAGAGAGAGAGAGAGAGAGAGAGAGAGAGAGAGAGAGAGGATGTAGCAGAAAGAGATGTTTTCAGCCTAATCTGAACAGCACTTCCAATTTATTCTTGTAACTGATGCATTAGGCAGATATTCTGGCTTCTTAATGAATGCTTAATGAGATGTCAGGAGAGACATGTTTACGTCCACACATACTCACATGCAGACACACACACATACATGCACACACACACACACACACACACACACACACACACACACACACACACACACACACAAGAGCAATGAATAAAGAGGGAATGGGGGGGGGATTTGTTTTGAGACACATTTAAATTTCCCGTTAAGGCACAGATAATTGGCTAATTTTGCACTAGCAGTGGGATGCTACTGGGGCAGAGTCTTAATACAGCTGCCTGACTATAAATTTGTGTCTTAAATCAGCAATCGACTTGGGAGAGATGAATCCACAGAGCTTTAACACATCAAATAGCTTCGTTTTAGCCTGTTTAGAAGGCTGATATATGCCGCTGCAATTAATACCAGACAACAATCACAGTCTGAAAGGTAATTGAACATGACTTTTGTATGTCTCACAACATTTTAGAAAATAAGCACAATTCCTTAATTCAGTTCAGAATAATTATGATACAGGGAGAGAGAGACTCTTATGTCTATAAAAGGGAGGAAGAAGTCATGAAATTCAGTCTTGCAACCTTAATCTGATTGGATCATATCAGCCATTATTTTGGGCTCTCAAATCTTGTTTTGAGCACAGCGTCCTGATGATACATGAATAATAAATATGGGACAGAATCACAACAACAATAACCTCATGAGAAGGTTGAGACTGTCCTCCCAGCAAATGGCTAATGGTATGAATGACACGGCAATGTGGAAGTCATTTTGCGTGCAATAACAACGTTGTTCTTGGCTTGTCATTGTTTTCCACACTTACATTTATGTGCATATTTTACTTAATTTATGTACTTATATTAAACCCAACCATGATGTTTGTCCTAAACCTAGCTATAGTGGTTTTGTTGCTGAAACATAACCGTGGTGTTAAATGATATGAAAAGGCTAAAATACACTGGAAATGTCCTTAAAATGTGCTATTTATACGCCTTCCCATGAGATCAGGTTTGTCCTCCCAAGAAAGACAACTTCAGTAAACATGTGACATCAGGAAGACGTCCAGATCATGTCTGTATAATGTCCGTCGGTCCAGACCCACTTTTGTACGTCTGATGGACGTGCAAGTTGGGTTCAATGTTTGATATCTGGTTAGGGGCCTTTTTGGACGTCTGTGGACGTGCAACTCAGGTTGACCTCAATAGTTGAGCATTAAAAAGACGTTTGAAAAAGATGTCGCAGAAACTTTCATTCTGGATCCTCAGTTGACGTCTTTTGGACGTGTCTTTGCTCAGTTGGACAGCATCACTCGTTTAACAAATGACATCTGTTTCCTCTCAGGTAACAAAGCGTGCCAGTGATTATAGTAGTATAACACATTGGATATTAACAACCGACAGACAACGTTGTTTCAACGCACAGATAAATAATGACATCCGGTTGATAAGGGCGGCAGATCAGAAACGCTTACGTGTGTCGTTTTAGACAAATAATGTATTTTGCAGTTTAATTTTGATGAGTTTATGCTACTTCAATTTTTGTTTCTTCTAGCATAATATCTTTGTTGCTATAAAGGAAAACTTAAGTCTGTTGTGCCACTGAACTACTGGCTGTTTGAGCCCCTTGTGATTGTGTATTTGCCACCTTATGTTCTCAAAATGATGCTTTTGTTGTGATTATACCCTTTGCTTTTCTCTATTCTATGTAAAAAAAGAAACAAACCTACTATTAGTCCCAATGCAGCACCCATCTGGGACTGTACTGCTACACCTGTTTCAACCAAATTATGTGTGAATTCTTTAAGCCTTAACTCTGGTATGGAGTCATAAAACCCTGCCTGGAGCTGCAGCTCATGGCAA
This sequence comes from Sebastiscus tertius, assembly GCA_916701665.1. Taxonomy (NCBI): domain Eukaryota; kingdom Metazoa; phylum Chordata; class Actinopteri; order Perciformes; family Sebastidae; genus Sebastiscus; species Sebastiscus tertius. The sequence continues at coordinate 31,683 of CAKAOH010030878.1, forward strand.
CGAAGCAACAAAGTGTGTTGAATCACGAACGGAGCACGACACTATGGTGACTGTTTCTCCCATTTTACCCTGTTGGCTCACTGGAATTCAGTCCAGGTGGTGAAACATAGAGAATGTATTTGTTTAGAGAAATGTGAGCAGCGTGGGCAGACTAATCCGCTTTCATAAAGCTATAGTGACATAATATGATTCATTTTTAAAAGGCAATATCTGCATCACGTGGCGCATCTGTATGTTTAGGTTACACATGTGTCATGATGATGATTCAAAACACAATTCAACAACTTTTGGGCAGCTACATGGTAGACTTTTAAATGCAGATGGCGAATGTAGAGATAAGACACAAGTTGATAATTCAAGATGGCAAAAAAAAACTGTAGATTCAGCGTTTTTCTTTACATTAAACTCTATGAAATTACAGTTGAGTTCGACCAAAGCACACTTAGTGATTGTTGGAAAGAGAAACAACGACGGTTTAGGTGAGTTTTACTTAGTTTCTGTCCAGTTTGAATGAAGTGTTTGTATGATGCTCCGCTACGTTCAGCTGATCTCAACATAATCAAAAATACACGTGGATGATGGCGCAAGCTGAACGGAGAGGGGGGGGCAATCGTACTCGGGCATCTTGGCGGAGGTCTGCGCTCTCCGAGTGCCATTCTAGTTTTGCATGCAATAAAATGCCTTTCTTGTTTTTGGTGTGTCATTTGTTCACCATGTAGTCTGTATTGATTGCAATGTAAAATAATCTGAATAAATATGCTACGCTCAGAGCTAGTGATGTAGAATAAAAGGTAAGAAAGACTTCTTATAGTGGGCGGAAGGGAAGGTGGATTGGTCCAGAAAACACAGGACTTTCAACTTTTAAGTGATGTTGTTTCCATATGGATTTTACTTAGTTTAGGAACTAATTTCAAGCCCAAACATGACCTTTTTCCTAAACCCAACTAAGTGGTCTGCGTGACGTAAAAATAACACATGAAAAGAGGCGTACAAGTGACACGCGAAAAGGCTAAAATGCGTTCTCATGCCACACAGTATGTCCCTGTAATGTCGTGCTATTTATTTATACGCCTTCCCACAAGGTCAGGTTGATATGTCACCAAAGTTAATCAGTTTTAGTCACTTTTATCTTTAAATCTTTACTTTGTTAATTCAGTATACTTCAGTATACACTGCTTTGTCACACATAAATAGAAAATAGCAGTAGCCTATAATGAATGTGACATATGCATGGAATCAATATGCATATGCTAAGGCCCAGTTAATATCATTTTTCACCATTGAATCAAGAACATGTAATGAGAAAGTGGTCACTCATAAAAAAACATTCCTTAGCAACGCAAAGTAGCAAAGTAATGCTATAAAGTGAATGTGAGAGCATGTTTCTGTCCATGACTGTGTGTTTGCAGATGTGCACGCATATGGATGGCTGCACGGCTCTGCATGTGAGTGTGAGCTTTCATAACCATGTGTCTGCATGCATGTGTGTGTGTGTGTGTGTGTGTGTGTGTGTGTGTGCGTGTGTGTGTGTGTGTGTGTGCGCACACACTCCGGGATGCCGGGGTAAAACAGATGACTTGTCTCGTCCGTCTCCCAGGAAGTGCATCTTCATTAGTAACCAATCAAAATCCAATTACAGCCAGTATCTTGGCATATTAGGGCCCTGGCATTAAAATGATATGGTGCACGGATATATTTCCAATCACTGCAGACTTTAATTACCAGCGCGTACCACACAGGCCACTCTTTAAGGACGGGTGGGAGTGGGGATGTGATGGAGAGTTGAGAGGGTGGGGGGTGGAAAATGAGCATGAGCGAGAGAGAAAGTGTCTTTAAGAAAGAGTGTGAGGGAGGGGTGTTTAAGAGATGGATGGTGTGTGGGTGTGCATATTGTTCTTGTGTGTGTGTTCTGGGGATTATGCCACACTTGGCTCATTTCAGCAGCGCGCTAGAAGAGTATTACAGTTGGATTGTGGGATATTGTTGCTCACGTCGTTGCCTCAGGCCTGTTACCATTAGAGGCTGGTTGAACATGACACCCCACAGGGCGTCGTTAATACACAAATAAGCCACTTATCTTGACTGACAGCTGTGGAGACGGTTCATCAGTCACACGGCGAGGAGAGCAAGGTCGTCACTCACTTACTTTATTAAGCTGATAAGAGCTGAATCAGTTAAAAGTTGGTCAGTGAAGTAATCACTCTGTGAATTGCTCAGGCAGCCGATCAGTTAACAGATGAGTCAGTCAGTCAGTTGTGTCAATTAATCACTCGGTTAGTGAGTCAGGCAGCCAGCTAGTTGCCTATTAACAAAGTAAATGAGTAATTAGTCTTCCACCAGCACAACTGGTTATTTTTCATCTTGTCAGGCTGTCGGTGAATCGGTTGATCTGATCAGATAAATTGCAGGCGCTGAAGTCTCGATAGTAAAGCAGTCAGTGAGTCAGTCGGTAGACCTGCAGTCACTCACTTAAAAACGGAATCTGCGACAAAATATGTTTCCTTCCAAACGTAATTGAGAATGCAGTTTAGTTGTGTGGGAACATAAGTTTTAGGAGACAGAGCCGTAAAATGTCTTTCTTCTCGGCCATGTTGGCAATATTGGCAACATACTGGTATGTCAACTGCTGTTTCCAACATCAATCATAAATAAGAACAAGAGCTCCAAAAAATATATATATATTTGAACTATAATATATTTGATCCACGACCACTGGGCAATTCTCTCTGCTGATGAAGCTCAATTGATATGAATAAAAGCTCCTTAATAGAATAGAATTGATTTGGTCTACTTCACTTAGTAATTGTTATTTTGCCATGTTCTAATAATGTGCTCTGTGATATTTATAGATATTTACTATAGCTATCCAGGAATCAACATTTAATCTAATTCAGCAATAACTGGTACATTTAACACATTTAGAAAAGTGCTACTGTTGAATTACCCGACAATTATTCAGGAGGCATTTTCAGCCAAACTCTGAGAGATGGAGAAGAAATGCTAATTAGCAGGAGAAGAAGGACTATTCCTCTGCCAGGTTGTTGATCTCTCTTTCTCTTTCTCTTTCTCTTTCTCTGACATTGCCCTTAAAGAAAATCTGTGCTCACGTAACAGTATTAACAAAAATGACTGTGTCGGCAGACAGAGGACAACATCCAGCATGCAGTGCAGGGGTGTAGTGGCAGATGTAGAGGTGGCTTCAGAATGATCCCACCATCCTCACTTAAAAATTACATAAGAACATCAACAAGAGAAATAAAATGAGGAAGAAACAGAGAGTGCATTTACATATAATATATCTTAATTATTTCCTATCTTTCAGGATGCCCAAGCATGTGAATATTAACCCACTGACACTCAAAAAGGATGCATTCTGCAGGGAGATTTCCAGCTCTGTGTAACTTTATTTCCACTATAACGTACAAACAACTATTCAGCTTTCAGGGACATTTTGTGATTGAAATTTAAGGATGCATATAAATTCTTCTCCTTGAATATGAACCTAGTGCTTTGCAATTCTCTGGCATACACATTTGTGACTGTAAGTCATCAGTTTAGTGAGAGAACCACTTCTTATCTCTCTGTAAAACCCACTGTTCAGCTGTCAGAAGCTGTAATGTCTGAGCAGTCTGTAACGTGTGTGCGTTATGTTGGTGCTTTTACTCGCTGCTGTGGTTTGGATTCACAGCGATAATCAATACACCAGCATCAAATGATACAAACATCACTAGTGGAAATGGATCCGTATCTCCTTCTTCATGTTGATTGCTTATTTGTGGCACCAGGGAGCCACAGCCACCCACTAAATCTTGCCCTCGAAGCAGACTAAATGAAACACTCAGGCATTCATCCAAACTATATACGCCGTGCTGCATGAATCAGAAATAACAGTGAAGTCGGGAGTCTGTTGCCAAAATATCACAGGCTCTCAGTGTGTGTATCCAAAAAATGTCCGATAATAAACTTAACAGCCTATTTCAATAGTAAAGTAATTAATTAGAGATAAAGTATTAACATGAAGACCCCTCTGAGAGCATCGTTTGCCTTTATTATGAGAATGATGTGTTAAAAATCACTGATTAGCTGCCTGCTTTCAACAAGCGTTGGCACGGCTCTCTTGGAGCATCTCTTTAGCGGATAAAAAAGTTTGGCCGAGACATTTGAGCATCAGCAAATGCATCGTTACTCAACAGCCATGTTTACATTCACATATTTTTATGCACATTATGGCATTAGAAGAGCTGCATGGAAACGACACAATTTGGTAAAACTTCCTCAACTGGGCGGATACGTTTGCACACTTGTTTCAGTATTTAATCTGTTTCAAATGTTTCAGCAGTGAGCACACGTTAAGTCTCTTCAGAATCTCATCATATGCACTTTTAGTAATGTAATGACAATATACGTTTTGTTTTCAGTAAAAGAGACACTGAGATTTACAATAACAAGCACATCAGTGGAAGAAGGCGGAAATGGTCTGTGATCCCTCACAGAAAAGAAGTTTACCCAAGCGTGCCATTAGTATACTTCTTTTAAACTTAAAATAAGAGAGTATACTTTCAGTTTATTTTTTATGTACTTATCAGAGATATACTTAAGTATACTTGGCTTATACTGACAAGTACACAGAAAAGTCTAAGTTTACTTGGCTTATACTTGTACAAGTATAAGTTAATATACTATACTATATAGTAGAAATACTAACTAGTAGTTCATTGAATATACTTGAAAGTGCACTTTCATCAACTATAAAGTGGGCTACAAGTATATACAAGTATACCTGCAGAATAAAAACTATTAAACTAGTAGTTTACTGAGAGTATACTTTAAAGTGCAATTTAATAAACTATAAAGTGGGCTACCAGTAAAAAACTAGTTAACTATCAGTACAATACTTACACTTAAAGTATACTTTTATAAACTAAATAGTGGGCCTAATTAATCCCAACAAGTATTGAAGTAGTATACTTACAACTATTAAACTATATGTATACTTATAGTATAGTTGCAGTACAAAATAAGACTTAAATGTAAACTAGTTGTGTACTCAAAGTGTTCTATTCTTACACTTAAAGTATACTTTTATAAATTAAAAAGTGGGTCACAGGAAGTATTAAAGTCGTACACTTATAAGTATACAACTAGTACATTGTTATTAGTATACTTACTACATAAAATAAAATTGGGAAAATACAGTATATACTTGAACTTTACTGAAGTAGACTTCACAACATAAACTTGAAGTATACTGCTTTTTGGGTCAGGGATCCTGGGCAGTGATGGTTGCATCCACCATGTTTTTTCGAGCACCAACTCTCAGCCGCTACTCAGACTTCTGCTATTTATGTATATATGTACATGTTCTGCTACAGATTAGTGAGAAAAGTAAAGAGCATAATGACCAAGAACTTAGTGCTTATGGTGCAATGCGGCATTTAATCCTGCTTCATTTGCTTGTCTTTCCACGTCAGCCTTCCACTAATTATGTACAACACCTTTTCCCTTTCAGAGAAAGCATGAGAAGAAGTGACCTGCACTAGGTACTATCTGTTATTCTCCTTCCTGCTACGGCTGTTGTCTGCATGACCACATTTAGTCATGATGACACACACACAGACTCACCAAGTGAAAACAGAACCAGCTATTTACCACGCTGTCACGGCTGGTAAATATAATGTAGATTAGTACTAATAAGATCAGTCAATGAATGGACTTAAATGAAACTTAATAAACATTTTCCATCATTTAGATAGTAAAAATGGCAGCATTAGCTAGAAGATCTGCATCATCTCTTTATGTAATATCATTGTAAATTGAATCTATTTTGGATTTTTAACTGTTTGTTTGTTTGTTTATTTACACATATACAAAAAATTAAAAGATACAATATATAATGTGCAAGGAGATGTGACGGAGAATTGCCTAAAAACCTTCCAGGGGCTTGACAAGTCGCATTCTCTAGGCACCATATTATATTAAAGAATTCAGTGTTATACATGATTTGTATGCATCAATCAATAATTGTATACACAATAAAACATAGTAAAAAGCAGAGACATAGTTTAGAAAAGTACTTGACAACAATGCATCCCATAAACATCCAACAGTTATACAAATAGTTGCTCACACAAAATAATTAAATAGTAAAAATGTCCATCACAATTCCTTCTATTTTCTTTCATTTAGACAAAATGTGGAATAAAAATTGTAACAAAAAATAAAATAAAATATGTGGATAAATTGATGATATAAATAATGCCTATCTGCAGCCGTAATGTAGTATACACCTATACCTAATATACTCTCAGTATTCACACCTATGGTATGTCAGGAGTACACACATAACAGTTTATACTCCACAGACTGAATTGCACATTCAAGGCAGACTCCCCTAATGAGTTCATTATTGGTTCACGCTGAAGTGATGTTGAATAGAACAGAATCTTGACTGGATAGTAAAAAATAATATATCTACGATGAGCACTGAATAACCTTTTAATAATATCACTGCAAACCACTTAATTTAGTGGAGACCTTGAATGCCGGAAAGGCTACGAGGGAGACGGAGAGAGGCAGAATCCTTGAAATATTAAGGAAGAGAGAGAGAGACAGAGAGGCAGAGGATGATGAATGTGTCCCTCGTTCACACACTCTGGACCCGTATTACCTTCTTATTCTATACGGGTCATTGGCAAAATTACTTAACCCAAGGATGGTGGAATGGTCAGAAATCAAAAGAACAGTATTTCAGTATTACTGAGTGCACACCAAGGCCTCACACCAAGACACTTAAAGCTACTGGAGAATATCACCCTTTGGAGTCCTTGAATGGCAGCACGAAAAGGCAGTTCGACATCTTTTTGGGTGAATTACAGTTTAGAATGTCACATCAATAAACTCTGTAGCCTTCACACACACATCCCTTGTTTTCAGCGGCAGTGGATGCACTCTGCACAACACAGTCTCACAGCACTTCAAGAAATAGTCTCACAACTGAATCTTTCTCTTGAACATAGACACAAATTTCCTTTTTTTTTGTGACGCTCAGCACAACTTTCAACAACGTATTTATTGTGCGTTTTCCTACGAATGTCCAGCTACATGTGACACACATGTCAATTGCCGCCCCAGTCTTTTCAAAATAAAACTACTTAGGAAAATATCGCCATGTTTTCGAGCACCAGCTCTCAGCAGCTACTCAGACTTCTGCTACTGTACATGTTCTGCTACAGATTAGTGTGACAAGTTAAGAGCATAATGACCAAGAACTTAGTGCTTATGGTGTAATGTGCAATTTAATCCTGCTTCATTTGCTTGTCTTTCCACGTCAGCCTTAGACTAATTATGTACAACACCTTTTCCCTTTCAGAGAAAGCGTGAGAAGAAGTGACCTGCCCTGGCTACTATTTTGAAATGGCATTGTCTCTATTAACAGCAGCGACGCCCCACACATGACCCACAGACAATATGGCTTTACAAGCTAATATGTGTCTATGTACACAAATCAATACATTCAATTTAGTGACTCTTTCACAAACTGCTGTGCGACTGAGCTGCTATGTAGTATGCTGTACTTCAAATTCCAGTTTATACTGTATGTTCTCTGTAGTATTTAACAAATCTTAGTGCTGTTACAAAGCCCTAAAAGAACTTTGCTAAAGGTGCATTTTAGACTTGCCGAGATGTCAGTCAGTTTTCAACACGTCTTCATCAACAAAGTTAGCACTATCACACCTGGCAGGTTGCTGCGTGTCTTAATAACATCTGCGTGTGTCTCAGCTAATTTATTTCAGCGACGAGAAGTGCAGGTAATGACGCTGATTTCACTCCAGTGAGAGGAAGATGGAGGTTAAGGAAGATGAATGAGTTCAAGGCAAACACTTGACTAAAGTCATTTACATTGAAAATGATGAGTACGTTTAAATCACTCTGTGAAATAAAAAATATGAGATCAAGTAGTCAACTTACAAAAGAAAACTTAACACCTGAAAATAAAAGTGACGTGTTTTCTATTTTAAAGAAAATTAATAAAAAATTGGAATATTGTATTGCATCTGTTAATAAAATGGCTCCAGAAAACCAAACAAATGTTCAAGGACTGAGGAAGACATTCAGAAAAAGCACATGCACATTACGCAAGCATACTACTTACATAGTTAATGTGGAGCCTCTCTGCAACACAGCATTGGTTTAGCAGCTGACCTCGGTCCTACTCAGAAACCTCGGCAGTCTGGACATGCACTGATCAAAAGCAACAGAAGCACTGCATCAGTCGTACTGCTCTCACACACACACACATATCCAGTTGAGCTGCAACTGTCCTGTGTTATAGAAAACACACTAAGTGATAAAAAAGGATGGAAGGCAGAGAAACAGAGTTGTGGGATAAATGGTTGTAATCTCATTTTAATTAGGCCTTTTAAGAATACGAGCCTCTTTTTTCTCTTTCTTTTCATGTGGAGATAACATCATAAACACAATGTGGCAGAACATTCAAGGGCAAGCGTGAGCACTGACACACACACACACACACACACACACTAGATAAAGATGGCATTATTGTGTTGACCATCATGACCTTGCAGATGCAGAGATATTCTCAGTGTGTGCGTGTGTGTGTGTATGTGTGTGTATCTAGACAGTGTGACTACAGTCAGCACAGCGTTCACTAAGTCTGATGACCATTTGCAGCCAGTTTTAACGAGCAGCCCGAATCTTTGTACATGTCTGTCTATGTGGGTCTGAAGTCCTCCAAAATTCACAATGTTTTGTCACCCGAGGTCTTCTGGCAAAAGGGATTACATCAAAGATCAAGCATGTACACACACACACACATTTTTTTTTTTTTTTAATTTATGGTGTTGACAGTGATGTAAAGACTTTTTTTGACCTCTCATTTTTGCTATTTCTGTCTCTTTCTGACATAAGTTAAAGATTAAATCTATACTCAGATTCGATACTAGATACCGCCGTTTGGCCAGCAACCCGCGGCATCGGAAACCGACGCAGGAGGCACCCTTTAGCTACAGTATGTGAAGAACCGGGCTTTCAAATAACTTCAATGTAAACCCACCCATGGTGTTATTCAATGGTTGGAGCAAGTGATGTAGTATTAATAGGGTGAGAGTCCGTTGAGGGCGGGCAGGAGAGGAAGTGGATGGGTCAAACAAACACGAGACACAATATTTTGAAACTATGCATGCGTAACAAGCGTATATTGACACGTCGTACTTGATCCATTCAAAAGTAACACTAGAGGGGTACCCCGTGCGTAGGTCTCCGATGCCGAGGGGCACTGACCAAGCGGCGGTACTTGACGAGTTGGTATAGTGAGAATATGTTGTGCTCACCCTCCTCAGTGCTGAGACACAATGTCAGTCAAACTACAGCAAACATGGCAGACTTGAGGAGAGTTATGTGGAAACCTGCTGGGTTTTTTTTTCAGAATCAGCCGCGGCAAACCGCTCACAGTTAGTAAGAGATCCACTGCAGGGCTTATGCTGTTGATTTTGACATGTAGAAATCCAAAAAGGTGTGAAACTTGTTTCTTCCAGTTCACTGGCTCTGTTTGAACAGACTTAATTGGCTTTTGCTAGAGAAAGATACATCCCGACAAGCTGATCAGCGTCTCCAGAAGCAGAGGAGAGCATCTCCCAGCACAGTAAATGGGCCGTTTGTATAGCCACGTTAGCGGCGGGGCTCTAGAGGTGGTAGCGTCGGTCTTTTGGTTCAGGCTGAAGTCAACTATTGGGTGGATTGCCATTTGTACAAACATCCATTGTTTCTGCACAATGTATCCTCATAACATTGGTGAACCTTTGACTTTTCATCTAGCACCATCTTCATGTCAAACATCACTTTATCCAGTACTTTGGTTTGTGATCAAATACCTGCAGCACTAATGGCCCTCCCACACATCGGTCTCAGCTGTACTTTGTGTTAAGTGCACATTAACAAATGTTGTATGCTAACATCCTACACTAACATGGTGATACTAACAGGTTTGGAAAAATGCATACAAAACAATCACAAATGCAGATTTGATACTACAGAAGAGATGATTATCATGAAACAACATTTAGGAACTAGCATGCTCTCAAATTTAGAGATTTAGTGGACTTTAAAATTGCACAATTAATGTATGAAGTAAAATAATAAAATATATGATGCTTCTGGACTGTATTCAGAAGTTGAAAGTCAGTATGAACTAAAAGGAATTTGCATTTTACAAAAAACACAGATGTAAAACAATCAAAGGATGAATTTGTGGAATAGTTTTAAAAAAATAAGTAATACACCTAATAAAATAAAAATAAGATGATGTATACGTGTATTTGAGTTGTATAAGTTGAAAGCAACCAAATTAAACTAAACATGGTAAATATTAGCATTTAGCAGAGTTGCTCCCCGCACATGTACATCTTCCTACATTATGTTACTGCCTACAAATCTATAAACTAAATGCTTTGAAGCAGTAGAGTGTAATGTATTTGTGATTTCCACCTCTACTATGGTGAATGTCGCCACTGTATCATGGTCTACATTGGAGGATTAGTATATTGTACACTCTAGCTTGGCTTCACTTTAAAAGTAACGCAGAAATGAAACAATTACTAAGATTTCCATGGTCTCCAACAAGTTGATCAATCAAAGAGTGGATCAATTCAACCAAATCATATAAATAGCACAACATTACAAAGGACATTTTGACGCCATGTAACAAAACAACGGTAATGGCTGCAGTTAGCTTTAGGAAAAACATCATCGTTGGGCTTCAAAATAAGTAAAATACGTATGTGAACAACGTAACAGAAGTACGTAAAACAGGTCATAAATGTCACTAAAAAACACATCACTTACGTCACTAATGCTAACTTTTTTTTTTGAACTATATTTTTCAGACTTTGATTTTGAATATTTTTCAGACTTTTTTTCCGAATATTTTTCAGACTTTTTTTTTTAATATATTTTTCTTACTTTTTAGACATTTTTCAGACTTTTGTCTCCAGACATTTTTCAGACTTTTTTTTCCGAATATTTTTCAGACTTTTTTTTGGACTATTTTTTTTCCGAATATTTTTTCCGAATATTTTTCAGACTTTTTTTTTTGGACTATTTTTTTTCCAAATATTTTTCAGACTTTGAGTTCGAATATTTTTCAGACTTTTTTTTGAATATTTTTCAGATTTTTTTTCCGAATATTTTTCATACTTTTTTTTTTAATATATTTTTCTTACTTTTCAGACATTGTTCAGACTTTTGTCTCCAGATATTTTTCAGACTTTTTTTTCCGAATATTTTTCAGACTTTTTTTTCGAATATTTTTCAGACTATTTTTTTTCGAATATTTTTCAGACTATTTTTTTTCGAATATTTTTTGTAATATTTTTCAGACTATTTTTTTCGAATACGTTTTCGAATATTTTTTTGTAATATTTTTTCAAATATTTTTCAGACTATTTTTTTTTGAATACTTTTTCGAATATTTTTTTGTAATATTTTTTCGAATATTTTTCAGACTATTTTTTTTCGAATATTTTTTAGACTATTTTTTTTGAAATATTTTTTCGAATATTTTTCAGACTATTTTTTTTCGAATATTTTTCAGATTTTTTTTTGGAATATTTTTCAGACTATTTTTTT
>CAKAOH010030880.1:0-26517 GCA_916701665.1 Sebastiscus tertius
ACCCAAACAGTTTCTGTATGTGTGTGTGTGTGTGTGTGTGTGTTTGTGAGTGTGTGTGTGTTTGTGTGTGTATGTGTGTGTGTGTGTGTGTGTGTGTGTGTGTGTGTGTGTGTGTCTGTGTGTTTGTGAGTGTGTGTGTGTGTGTGTGTGTTTACTAAGAGTGGGGATGGACACTTATGAAAGCTCATGTATTAAACAACGCCATCTGTTTGTGAGGCTGGCCATCTGTAGAGAGGAAGGTGCTGGATTGATAGATGACGCAGCATTTAGTTTATATATATATATCCATAGACTCATTAGCACTAATTATGCTCTGTAACTGTACAACCGTGACTTCACAGTCTCAGTCGAAGACTGAACAATAACAAATAAGACTAGGTTGAAACTAGGGCTGTCAAAATTAACGCAATAATAATGTATTAACGTCACTAATTTCTATGTGCTATGGACCATCATGCAATTAATCGCAATTAAATATTTTAAGCGATTGACAGCCCTAGTTGAAACCTATATGGCTGGACCGTGTGTGGTCAATGTGCTTAATTGTGGCCAAAGGGACTGTTTATAATGTGAATTCCTGGATATTAAATGTTCATCTGTAGTGGTCCCAGTAATATTTGTTTGTTTTGTACTAAAGTAGCACATCACATGACATGGTTAAGCTACGTTTGAGTCAAATAGTTAAGGACTGTTTTAATTTAAATCAATTCAATAATATGATTATGCTATTTTAAACAATTTGTTGGATTAGCTGGTGTTGTTCATGACAGAACACCTCTTCCAGATTACTGGCATTAAAACAGCAAAGCTGAAACCATCTGTGATCAGTAAACACTTTGGTGGAAATTATATTCAGATACATTTCTTGAGAGAGAAAAAATTGGCTCATGACACTGTAGTCAACATGTTTGAGGAGGCTGTGGGGAGAAGGACAGCTGAGTACTGTACTACATATGGATAAATAGCTTCAGTGTTTTGGCTACAAGTGGTCAGTAGGGCTGGGACAATTTACCTATCTCTCGATTTGATACTATCACTATACTTGGATGCTGATTCAGTATGTATTACACTTTTTAAGTACTGTGATTCTACAAGTATTGCGATTCAATATTACGATTTGTTAACTTTTTTAACACTAGACCATGGGAAAAAGTTGAATCATACACTTCTAGGGACTTTTACTTTGGAAAATATCTAGCAGTAAAAATGTTTGATTTTCAGCATATATGTAGTCACAAATGTCCTGAAATCAAATATATCAGAAATTGTCAGGAATTTTTTATTAAAAATTTTCAGGCAACCCAAAAATCAAAGAATAAAGACATTTCCCTCTCAAATTAGTGGTATTATCTTTTTAATTTATAAGGGACATGTAATGTTTTATACTTCTGATGAATATAATCCAATCAATCTTATTTCCATAGATGTATTTTGTATATACAGTTCCCTTTGTCAACACCTTATTTTGAAAACCGAACGTAGTCACACGTGTATATTTCCTCTAACTTCACCAAGTGCGTTGCTAGCTCGGCCGGCCTGACCGCATGTTACCGCCATACGATGACGTTTCCTGTCCGTGACAGAGTTAGCATGCAGCTTTAGCTCTGCTCTGTCTAGCTCTGCTTTTCCTGCAATGTGTGAAACCCAAAGTGTTTCCATCCTTTACTGGATGTGTAGTGTTTACCACGCTGGATTTAACATGGGAGGGTGCAGGTCGTATCCACGCTGACCCTGGTTTTGGCTCGCTGTGGGAGGGAACTGCGGCCGACTGCGGTTTGTTTAGGTAACGGATATGGAACGGATAATGTCAAGTTACTCAGACTACAACAATAAAAACGGTAAATTCTTTCTACCTCCGCAGAGACTCAAATGATGTAAATATACCAATTATGGCATTAAAAAATGTATTTCAAAATCTTTTAAAAAAAACGCGATTAATAGGTGAATACATTTTTTTCCCATACCTAGTAGTCAGAGTGACATTTTATTCCAGATACCTTGCAAGTCAAAGAGCGAGCTGGCGTCTGTGGCTTTCTCAGACGGCGCCTGGGTGATGGGTCGTAAGAATGAGCGGTAGCCTTTCAAGATGGCCGCCATGAAGCGCAGGAAGGCTTCCTGGATCTCCAGCTCCAGCGTGTGGAGGCTCTTCCCACAGCTCAGCTCTGACGAATCACTCATGCTCAGCTCCAACAGCCCGTCAGGCCGCTGCTGACCTGAAGACAGAATGGGAAAAATCAGCAGCTGTCACTACATACTCTTTTAAAATCTCTACATGTCAACATAAAGGTTGAATAATAATACCTGCTACTGAAAATATTCCATCTTCTATTTTGATGAAGCCGTTCTGATCAAAGGATATGTATTAAGAGGTCAGAGCCCAGCTTTAAGTATTCGTATTGCAAATGAGGACCAGACTTACAATATTAGGACAACTAAACTAAAGAAAAATCAGTGTTTCCTGAAGTCCATGAGGCTTAAATAGATCCAGTAAAACCTCTAGCAGGCGTATCAATATTCAGCACTTGTGTCAGAAACTGAGTAGATTTTCAACTTCACTGAATCCAAAAATTCATTTATTCAATTTTCTGATTCTGATGAATGAAGCACAACACACTGTGATTTTCTTCTTTTTTGATTACACCGAAGTAGGCTGCCACGATATGAGGAAAGTCTGCGATGTGCGATATCATTGTTCAATATTGCGATGATAATATGACTTACGATAAATAAACAAATATTGAAGTGTGAATATTAGCTATGCTTTGTCTCAGCCAGCTGATGAGTTTACAACATTTTGAGATACGTGGCAAACTAAGTTAAACAGTCAGACTACAGACAGACAGCTTTACTTTTAGCTCATGTAGCAAAGGGTTATGTTGTACCTATACTTTAAGATAATAACACGGAAGCTCTGTGGTCTGCAGCAAGACGACCTCCAACCTCGTCAACATCACCGCTTCACTCCTTCCATTCCACCCTTCACAATAAACCACTGTACACATACACTGGAACACTTCTTACAAGAGGGAACTAAAGTCACTCAGAGCCTTCACTAAAAGGCAACATAACAAAATAGCTTACAATTGTTTGTAACAATTGGCTATCAGCCGAGCTAGTGCATTGTGCATGTGTAAACATGTGGATGAGATACTTCGGACAGAGCAGATTGAAATATTGCTTTTCTACATTTGTAAATCATGTTTATGTTTGTTGAACAGGTGTATTGATATAAGGCTGGGCTGTGTGCGTGCATGCATACGTGCGTGCGTGCGTGCGTGTAAGCGTGCGTGCATGCGTGTGTGCTAGCGTGCATGGAGAACCCTTCCACAGCCCCGACACAGAGCAGAGGAGAGGATGCAGCGTGATAATAAATATTAACGTTGCGGTCTTTAGGACTGGGACCCGTTTAATACCGGGTTTTGGTAACCATCCCTTCATATATTGATTTTTCTTAATCATCGAGTTTCAGGCAGTCTTTTGCAATGTGTTTACCGCGCATCTTCATATTGTGATGACGATGAAAATACGATTTATCGGTCAGCACTACACTGAAGGTCAGAAAAGGTAGAAATATAGTCTAAGGGTGTTTTCACATATTGTCCTTTTTGAACGAACCAAACTCAGTCTTCTTAAAGCGGATCAAAGAGTGGACCAACAGAAGAGGGACTCGGTACTTTCTCCAACAAACAACTGTTTTTATTCAAGTTTCTCACCGAAATCCAAACACATGCGGTACTGCGGTACTGTAGAAAAACGAGTACCGTCACGTCTTCAGAATATTTGCATCGACTTGGTGTATCGGTTCTTGTGACATCCCTAAAGTGAACCCGGAACACTTTCTGTTCACAATGTACAGGTTAAGCGAACCAAAACGCCGACTTCAAGCAAACTATACTTAGACCACCTCCTGAGGAGGTCTGACTTTGGTTCGTGTCAGAGGGGTCGGACTTCATTTGGAGTGTTGACTAATTGCTCCGAGTTTGTTTGGAGGGCTGAAAGAGACCAAGTGTGAAAACACCCTAAGAAGATGCAATACCCTTAAGGGGTTTGTTCAAATTATGCCTTTGAATTTGTTTGAATTTGAACTTTTTGAAAAAGTGACACCTTCTATTCAACTGAACACAAAATAAAAAGAACCACTGAGTGGAAACGTTTGCTGAAAGTGCATTTACATGCAGGACTGATCATGACACTGATACAACAAAATCAACACACATTTTTACAATCATTTGTTCTATCAGCTCAGAACTCACCATCAACCAGCTGCTGGTGGAGATTGCTCAGCACATTCATCAGGTTTTTACAGGCTTTCTTAGGCAGGATCTTCCATGTGAGGGCTCGCTTATCTTCATTGCTGAAAAAACAGAAGCGTACAGTGAGCTGTGGAGAGACTGAAGGGCCAAAACCAACATGGACAGCAGTCAGACCAGGGGAGGTCAGACCACCCTAATGCTGTCTGGCTGGTGATGAGGCCAAAATATTATGTGCATCACTACTGACCTTACGCTGAGTCATCAGAAAAATGCATTTTTCTTCATATTAAAAGGAGTACGACACTACAAAAATAATCACTTCCACCCAGACTCCAGGAAAACGGCCTGGTCTCTAAACATAGAACACATGGCAGTGATGTGGTCTTGAAAACAAGGCTCAACAAAGGGAATGATGTTGAGCTCTTGGCTGGAAGTGCTGCACAGTATATGTGCGGCTCACTGCCCTAGCTGTAGTTAATCCTTTCAATACTCATCATGAGAAGGCAACTGAGTAGCAAAGACGGATTAAAAGGCCTTTACACACCGGGGGCATAACCATTAACAACACGAAAATGAAAAAATACTCGCCTGCAAATATTTTGCATCAAAACTATACCGGCAGCGATGTGAATTTCCAACAGTTGCAACACTTTTTTCATAAAAGATTCAAATACCAGGACCAACTACCAGGATCCTACTGACCCAGAGTAGCGTCTGGCAGTCTATCTGAAGTGAATTGTTGTATAAGAAACTACTGTCAGCTATTTCATTGAGTTTCCATTTAGCGAAATGCTCGGAGTGATTTTTCCTCTGGTAAAAAGTTACACAGTGTATATGTATAGGGCTTTTATTGTGAAAGGTAAGAACAGAAGGAGTGGATCTGGTCTGCGGTGCTTTTGTCAAGCTTGAAAAGAGTAATAAAGTTTGCCGTCATGGAGTATGGAGCCTTCGTGTTGCTGTACGCTATAGTGTACGCTTTGAATATGTCTGTTCCGCACAACATGATTGTTTGAAAAAAAAATTACATCGCATTTTAACAGCGTATTATTTGCGTTCTGGGTGAAATATTCATGACAAAAACAGCAGTTGGAAAAAATATATTGACGTGCGAATTAATTGCAAGAAAAAAAACACTGTGTATAGGCCTTTATTTCTGTAAAACTGTAATTTTACAGATGTTATTCCTCACTTCAATAGCTTGCCTAAACAGCAATGGGAAGGCTCTTGTGTATTGTGCTCACTGGAAGATGGTGTTTGTGTCCAGGTCCACGCAGCTCACGTCTGGTGGGGGGTCATAAAGGTCAAAGTAGCGAGAGTCTACTCCCACAATGAACGGACAGGGGGCGCTCAAAACGTCAGCCAAGGCCAGCGGGCACAGAGGAATATACGGGCACGGCCAGTGGAACGGGAAGATCATCTGAAGATGAGAAAGATAAAGTGAGATGAAAAGGAAGAGATGAATCCCTTGTTACATTTTGCAGGTTTATTAGAATGATTTCAAAGAGGTAAACAGTCTAGTTAGCAGTACAGTTGAGCCTGCTATGGGCTGGGCAATAATTCAATATGATAATTTATCGTCTCTCAATGGAATCGTATCATGATGAAATCATATATTGAGATATCATGTTACACAATTATGTTGTCTAAATTGATAATAACAAGGACAAACTAAATGAAATTTCTCAGAAAATCTGATCAGTCTCAGCAAAACCAAACTATTGTCTGAATCTGATTACTCTGTATTTGTGTGCACGCATGTTAACATTGTCACTGTATAACTGGAAATATTTTTATTTCTCAGATTTCTCTTGAAACAGTTATGTTAATTTTGCACTGAAGTTCTTGATTAAATGAGAAAATCCTCAGTACATTTTAGTTGTCAAGTATTTAATTCACACGGGAGTATACAAAAACAGGCTTTAGCATGTGGTTATTTCATGATGAACTAACAGAAAACATGCTATATTGTCATATATATCAAGATATGAAATGATCTACTGTATATCGTGATAGAAGATTTTTGCCATATTGCGCAGCTCTACATCTAATGATGTAAATAAAATAGGTTGAAGACGACATTCTGATTAGAACCAGAATTCCCTCACTTCAAACACAATTATGACTTTAGCTGCCTGATTCCACAAACAATAGTGATCAACGCAGTGACTTTAACAACCGTATTAGACATTAGGAGAGGATGGCAGAGTGTGAAGCCAATATGGCGAGGGCGCAATAAATGACCAGTAACTTACAGACACCAGAGCTTCAGTGACGCTGGTCAAAACGGCGGGTCGTAGCGAGTGGACCAGGATCTTATGTTCAGTGACAGCAAACACCAGTAAGGTGACGGCGTTCTCTGGTCCGAGGTTCTGGAGCAGCGTGGAAAATCGGCCGCCACTACGAAAAACACAATAAAAATGTACAATATTGCTGATACCTAGAACTTTTTCTGGCCCTTGAACATATTTTGGGTTCAAAAATAATCTTCAGACTAATAATATTGTGATATAGACATTCTCTGTATTCTATTTTCTAGTGTATGAAGGGAGCTCGAAATGGATAATATATAAAGGATGATATACTGTATTTAAAAACTATTTTTTCTCATTGAACATGTATCAAACTGATTTCAACATACCAGTCTTACAAATCATCGGAAATTCTCCAAGATTGAAACAAATATGGTATCTGAACTATGTTGCTCTGTACATACACTATCATTAAAAAGTTTGTAATCAGCTGTTATATTGATGTATTTCTTCTTTCCTTCAATAACAACTATTTGATCATAAACAGATACAACAGTATAATTATAGTATAAAAACAAAATAATTCAGATGGCAAATTGACGCCAAAAGAAGAAGAATGAAATGATTCAAACTTCCATTTAGTCCATGTCCCCATAGTGTTGCATGACAGAGGAGAATACTGTTGAGCTTGGGTGTTGGATTTGTTTTCCGGTCCAGAAAAGCATCAGTGACCCTAAATCGTTATTGAACCACGATGGTGCAACTGATTAGAGTTAGTCGGTTTTTCTCTGGCCCTCTGCAGTCTACTCAGAGGTTAGATTGACGAGGTTTAAACTGGGATTTGTCAGTCCATAGTATGTTCAGCTGATATTCCAATAGTGCTAACTATGTTGGGACGATACACCTATCTCCTGATTCCATACTATCACGATACTTGGGTGCCGATTCGACAAGATTTTCCAAGTATTGCGATTCGATATTACGATTTATTGTGATATTTGTTACTTCCACTAACTTCCCCAATCCATCGCTAGCTCTCCCATCAGCTCCGTTCTCTTTATTCATCCATGGTCCGCTCCATCGGGCCGTTTGAATGCATTTAAAAGAAATGTCAGTATATGGGTGCTCTACAGTTGTAGCGTCGGCTGATTTGAGATGAGAGTGATGGCCGGCTTGACCAATTACTGTTCCTTCAATGTGTTCTCCAACCTTTTGTCCTCTGAGAGCTACTTTGACTAAATGAAAGTGGCCGAAAGCTCCTCATATTTTATATTATTAGTAACATTTATTCACATCGCTCAGCTCCACCCAAACCAGCTGAATAAGCTTCTTTTGTGTGAACATTTAGAATGTGTTGATATCCAACACTCACATTTTGACATCAACATCTTAAATTCACCAGCATGTGAATGTTTTTTTTCTGTATGCATTTCTTTACATTTTCAATGTGTCAAGCTCACACTATTAAATTCACATCAGATTAATGTCATAGAAAACAAAACTATGTTGTTACTTCTTTTACTGTCTGTCCACATACTGTATCACTGTATCACATCACTTCCCTTCACATTGCCTTCATCATCTGTAGTTCACATGCATGTATTACATGCATTCAGTCTTTAACAGGTAGTGAGATGACCGGCGCTGCATGGAGTCAACAAGAGAAGTGTATGCTGGAGTGGATCCACTTAGGTTCACTCTTATGGACTCATTTAAATGTTCATCTGTCAGTCTTGTTCTAAACTTAGATTTTATGACATTCAAGCAAGCCAGCTGGGCCGTATCGCTGGAGTCAACCGACTCATCACACGGTTCTTCATTTTACCACTTCTGCCTTTTAGAATTCAGCCAAATTTAGCGCTGTTTTGACCTTTGATTAGTATGTGTGCACATATATCACTTAAATTAAGTTAATTAATCCAGATGCTGCTTCGTTTCCGACTGTTACTCATTTGGTCTGCTATTAGCAGACTGCGCCAAACTCCTCTCTCTTTCTCTCCTCCTCTCCCTACTGCTCTGTACCTGTAGAGTAGACCACCTCCGCCCCTCCCTGCTTGATGGTATGATCCTTGTCTGTCATCACTGGCACGGCACGCACGTCATTAACACGACATTCAGTCACAGTCAGTGCATGGAGTGCCCGTGGCGCGGAGAAGATCATCCTATCATACTGCCTTGAATTCATTTTTTTTTAAAACGTCTCTCGGAGCGGAGCCGGCTTCCATCGTTCACTTAAAAGAGCCGACTCGTTCGCGATCGACACATCACTATTACATATTCTTTGAACCTTAGGCGAGCGACTCAGAAACAGGTCATAAGCTACTGGTTGGAGACGTGTTGGAGACCCCTTGTATAGGTGAATCAATATTCTTCCTGTACTTATTGCTAACCCTAGACTATCCTTCTCTTTCTATTGTGAAGTGTGAAGAAGAGTTTGCTGAAGCAATATGTTACAGCTGTTAATTTGAGCTGGTTCTAGGCTGCATTATTTTGACCTTGACACTCAAAGAGGAACCTGTTCCTGTTTTAATCTGCACACATTTTGATGCTCAGCTTCATGTTTCTTTTACAAATGAATGACAATTTCTTCCATTCTTATTCAACTGTTGCTGAAGGGGATCTTTGTCTCTTTCTGTCCTTTCATTTTGTCAGTCTGGTTGAACCATTGTACAGCGTTTTGTTCTCCATGTACAAAACGAAACAATATCCATTTGTAAAGAGGACTTTCTGCGACCTCCAAGCATGAAAGACCATTCAAACATAGAGTAGTCTTCTCAGACATCTGACTGGACACAATCAAGCTTTTGTGGAAGGATACTATTAACTTTTGAATTCTAGTGTATATGCACTGCATCATTGGGACAGTCAGTAACAAAATACATAATTCCTTCACATTTTAACACAAAAAAAGTGCAGTCATATATCAGCAGAAAAGCATGTGTGCAGCTGCTCTTACCTGAGTGGTAAAGGAGAAGATACTGGCTGGCTCAACATCAGGCTGTCATGAGGGGAAAGCTGCAGAAAAGCTGGAAAGTGAGATAAAACCAACCGAGCAAACAAACGCCTGCACTGAATCATTGAAATATGAATCCATAATGGAGGACACTAAATTGCTGCACCCCACAGTCAATCCTAAACAGCTTCAGAAAACAACAATACCCATTTCTAACACGCACCCTATGCAGCAAACATTCACATTACTATTGCAACTTAAACTTACCTGCACCAGGATGCGAGGCCTCTGAGAGGAAGGGAAGGGAACTTTGTGCATAAAATGAGAGATATGCCTGGGAAGAAGAAGAATAACGGGGATGTGAGGCCAAAAATAACAGCAGTTGGCGGCTGAATAATCCGTCAATGCAGCCCTCTCAGACGGGTAAGAGATATGAGCAGCAGTAAAATATGAAAAGAATGAGTCTTCTGTCAGACTGCAGTAAATATATGACCTAAAACAACTTCAGAGAATGGTATAGGTGATGCATTTTGCATTTCTGGACCTATTTTGTTATTTGGTGTATTGTTACACCACACGTAACATTCGCAAACACCAAGACACTTCCAGTGTTCAGATGGAAAACATTTCAACTACAACATCAACATTAAACATCAGGCTTTACTGTCAGTCCCTCAGTTGCAATGTATATCACATATTGATGATATCTCCTTTTTAGATTTAGTAAGGTTGACACCATATAGTACATTGCTGTACAGGAATGTTGCAGTTTTGTCAACGAAAAATTAATATATCTGTTTTAAACCCCATTCGGACCAGTTTTATTTCTCGAGGGGAGGTGGGGAGATTTTAACATTACCTACACTGGTCAGGAATTTAAATCCCGTCCGAATGGGACTTATTATTAATTATCAGGTAATTATCAGGCAGCATTTCAACAGAATATATTGTCTGAAATAATAGAGTTGCAAAATGGGAAGAGCTATTTCAGGCGCCCCTGGTTCCACAAGTAAAAGTCCCATTCATTTTTCCCATAGACAAGGTTACGTGACTCACAGTTGGAGCACTTCTACAGCATTGATCGTCTATGTGACTCTAAATGGGACCATAATTTACTAAATGAACATCATGTTTTATTGAAGAAGACTTGAAACTAGAGATTGAGAGCATAAACTCATGTTTACAATGTTTACTGAGGTAATAAATCAAGAGAGAAGTAGGCTCTTTTTCTCATAGACTTCTATACAACCAGAGGAGGTGCCCCCTGCTGACTGTTAGAAAGTTTAAGGCACTTCAGCATTCACTTTTCAGAACCAGAGCCCACTGCTGTGTACATAAAAACTTCAGGTGAGAAGTTAAAAGGGGAACTTCAGAATTTTTCACGTTTCCACGTTTCCTATGCAAATGGCAGCCGCTAAACTAAAAGTTCTTGTTTTTGCCACTGACAGGCTCAGATTGTTATTTTAAGTGTCTGACAACATTATGAAAAGGATCCTACAGAGAATAAAACCTTTTTCTTACCTTACACTTGATCCGGTCTGTTCGTCATTGTGTCCAAATCCCGCTCAAGGAGAAGTCTCATTCTGTAAGGCGCAGGGTGACTTGTTGCCAGAAGACAACGGTGGAAACGTGAGTGAGAGTTGGAGAGCGGAGTGCCACTGGGCACCGGTGCTGACAGAGTTTGTTGTGTTGAAGTACAGAAAGCGTAGCTTAGTGTTATCTAAAAGATTTTCAATGTCATGGCTGAATATTTAGATGATTTCAATAAAGTGGATAAGGTCTAACCCTCTTGTGAGATTTCACAATGAGACTTCTCCTTGAGTGGGACTTGGACACAATAACAAACAGACTGGATAAAGTGAAAGGTAAGAAAAACATTGTATTTCTCTGTGGGGTCCTTTCTACCATGTTGTCAGACACTTAGAGTAACAATGTAAGCCTGTCAGAGGTGAAAACAAGCACTTTTAATGAACGTACATTGACGGTGCAGAATTGCCCAGAAGGATTACAATCCAAATCCAATTAGGATTGTAATCCTGCCGTCAACAGTGTTCTTCCTTAATCAATACTGGACCAATTAAAAAAATTGTTGTCCCCATAAGTCATTTAGACACAATAATATGGGAAAATAGGGTTCAGGTCGAAAAATACAGAAGTTACCCTTTAAGGATGCATTTTGGCAAGAAATATCCAATCACAAGCTTAACATTCCTGTGACATGCACCGCTAACAAAAATGTAAGATTAGCAGCTTAAATATATTTACTTTTAGAGTCTGGGTTGATTTTTTATTAACTGAGCAACTACAGTGCAACAACGAAGCATCTGACTGGCCTCTTCTCCATAGAAGCAGCGGCCGAGGCTCATAGGTACTGCAGTATTTAGACCCATTCGCCATGCTAAAGTCACACACAAAACCGTATTTCTCTGAAATAAAGTTGAAGTAATTCAAATTGGTGGTTAGAACTTTTGGTAAATGGTAAATGGACTTGCATTTATATATGCTTCAAGTGTTTAAGTTGTGAGAACACCGCTGCTAAGCAACGTCAATATTAACGTTACTGTCGGCATCTAGAAGCCACAGAGGCTAACAATTTAGCACGCTATCAAGCCGGTAACATAATGCAGGAAATACAAAGACATAATGACAGAGGAAAAAGATGAGGCCGTTGGGAATATCAACATTTTCCTCAAACATATTATAAAATTATGAAGAAAAACAATATACAACTAAAATTACAATATATTAAGTTATTATGCACCGAAAAATGAACTTCCATGGCCTCCACCATTTCTAACAACGTCAACAAACACGTCACAACTCGTAAACTTTCAGAAACTTTCCATTTAAGAGATTGTGAATACCACAAGGGGGGATGGGGTTATTATGGACTCTTCCCGTGAACAAGTTAAACACGACCTCATTTGAAGACACCAATAAACCTATATGATCTGGGAGAGTTCTGTATTTCTATGTCCATTAACATTAAAGACATTGTTTTAAATGTGAATACAGAATGGGATTAAAACACTTCTGGAACCAGTGGCTCCTCCCACTTCACAATGTGTAAAATTTAACAATTAGCAAGAACTCAACAGAGCATAAAATGGTGAAAGTAAGAGAATAAAAAGAGAACTCACTTCTCGATGGGTAGGGCATGAGGGCCGGAGATGGAGTAGCGATAGAGGAATGTGAGGAACTTGCGGAAAGCATCAAAGAAGGGCCAGTGGGAGAGCATACAGATGCACTTGTTGGTGTAGACGGAGCGTGGGGTTGTCGTGGTGCTGTTAGTGGAGCTGCTGGTGGCCGTCCCCGTACGGCTGGAGGAGGAGGGTTTATGTGGATCCGGGCTCAGGAGACCCAGCTGGGAGCGCTGCTGATCAGTCAGACACTCCAGCGGGAAGGGCTCGTAGAACTGAATGGCAGCACCATAGATCTGAAACAGGGGACAGGGCTGTTGGATACACAGCTCACCATCTGCAGATGTATCACATACAGTAACTGCATGAACTAGACCTTTCTAAAAAACTGAAGCCACGTTGTATCTCCTTGTTACACAGATAGAAATTTATGATGCAACACTCACACAGACACAACAAGGTCAAACTGGCAAAGCAAGTCTGTTGGCCTGTTGCAGCTCAGAGGTCAGTACACTTAAACTCTCCTTTAATGTACCTCTCACTACATCTACAACCTCTCTGTGTTCATTAGCATTAGGGCTGTGACAAATTAGTATTTTCCTCCTTATCAGTAGATCTGCAAAGTCTTCAAATTGCTTCAGCTATTCCATTCAGGCAGCCGCTTCAGAGCACCGCTGGCCAAAAAGAAAACTTAGAAAAACTCTTTCATTCACGCTCCAATATCCATTTTAAACAAGGCCAAATAGACTGTCACAACTTTTGAATGCTGCTTTGCATACCTACTCTTATATATTTACTGAATTGTTTGTGTATTAATGTGATTATATGTGAGTGTTTCATGGGTGGTTTCCTAACCTAAGATAGTTTTCTATCATTATGTGATAGACAATTTAGTTGTTTGAATCTTGAATCTTGTTTAATCAGATCAAAAGACCAACAGTCAAAGATATTCCATCTACAACTACATCTGATAAAGAAAAGGAGCAAATATTCACATTTGAGCAGTTGGAACCTCGAAATGTTTCACAGTTTAACTTGAAGAACAACTAAAACAAGTATTCAATTATCAAAATAGTTGCCATAGCAAAGCACCGACTGATCTGCAGCTGATGGAAACCGGCCAGTCGTCAGCTGATCAGCCATGACCGGTAACCAGACAATCAGTCTCATATAACAGATTGTTTGCCGATCACATTTACACACTTGCCAAATGATGGTTTTACGTCACTGTGACGGAGTAGCTGTCACTGACTGTGGGCAGCGCACACACATCACCTCAGGCCACACACACCAACATTTCTCCGCTGAGCCACACGCACGCACACACGCACGCACATGCACACACACGCGCGCACGCACGCACACACACACGCCAAACATTTCTCTGTTCCCTTCCTGATTCACTCCGTAGTTAAAACACATCACTCCGTAGTTAAAACACATCTCGACATATCCCTCTCCCCTAAACTGTTTGTCAGTAGTGCGACCAAAGGTGCACACTTGATCGTTCTGCTGTTTCCTATACGCATATATTCAAAAAAAAAACAAGACCGTTTGCAATTTTGTTTCAGGCATTTTTTTTTTTGTTCTCAATCTCTTCCTCTGGCCAAGCGTGACTTGCCCCACATACTTTAAACACACAATCATCCCTATAGTAGCCTAAACATTATTCTCACTCACCAGTTGCTGAAACGCTGCCTGTCCATCCTGTCAGGTCCCTTTCATGGGTTTGACAAGAGAAACAGGGCCGTAACAAATCCCCCCGTTAAAAAGGGTGCCCTCGCGCCTTTTTTTGAGATCATGTGATCAGTATAAATATGTTTATTGTTTTTAATTATGATTTTGTTGCAAATTGACTTGTTTTGGTCGGGGGGGGGGGGGTGTTTAGACAGAGGTATAGAATTTATATGTAAAATATGCCTAGGTTAAAGGGGCTATAAATATCTTCTATGATGAAGAATGTGGTCAATTGCTGTTTTCTATGTAAGTAATACGCCCAGGGGAGTGGCTATTGGTTTAAAAGAGGGTCATCTTGGCCAGCTGATGTCAGTCTGATCTTGAAGTGTTTACAGAGAAGGTAACACTCAGGAAGGTAACATATAGATTGCATTTTTGGATTGTTTTTGCCTGTTCTGAAAAAGAAGCATGGAGTTATTGAAGGACTCAATTTTCAGTGTTTTTTTGATGTTTTGTACATAGTTTATTTTCTATTTTTCACTTGTTGTAAATATTAAGCACTGATTACACTTTGGGAGGCCGGCTTAATAAAAGGGATTAATATAACATCTTTCAACTACGCCAGTGTTTTCATGTTGTATGGAGTTTTGAAATAGAACCCCGCGACAGTCACACAAGCTTATTCTAACCTTAACCCTAAAACCAAGTCTTAACCCTCATACGGCTCTTTGAAGAAGTGGGGACAATCCAAAACATCCTCACCTTCCAAGTGCAATTAAAACTACTTGTCAATGTTTAACAATCACTTCCAGAAGAAAAGCTAATGATGAAAAAGAGCAGCCAGACAAGCTGCGGACAAACAAACAGCAGTTAGTTGAGCCAGTATCAGCATTAGGCCAGATAAATTCCCTCTGCTTCCTGGAAATATGAGACTTTCCCCAATTCACGCTCCGATCAAAGCTAACTGGCTTATCTGCTGTGGGAGTCCGTTTTCAACATTTTCCCCCGAAATGGACCGAGGTGGCCCATGTCTTTGTTTGCAGATGACTGAACTGAGGACGCCTCTGTGTGTGTGTGTGTGTGTGTGTGTGTGTGTGTGGACATGGGTCAACAGGTGACTCCTCAGTTCAACATGGAACTGTGTGTGTGTGTGTGTGTGTGTGTGTGGACATGGGTCAACAGGTGACTCCCTCAGTTCAATATGGAGTCTGTAGGCTGCCAGAGTTCTGCTGACTCTCCCTCTGACCTTGGCCAGTAAAAAACACAAGTCAGCTATACACACTGTCATCACCAAATATCCCCCTGCATGTGCTGCAGCAGGCCTTCTAAAGTATAACACACACACACACACACACACACACACACACACACACACACACACACACACACACACACACACACACACACACACACAAACTTGACTCAGCTGCAGCAGGCCGCGAACGCTTTGGCACCAGCGACCACTGCCGACCCCTAACTGGCCTTGTTCAGCAGAGCCGCTGCTTTCTAAACATCAGTAGGCTTTCCACATAATTCACTAATATGTATCAACACAAGCCTTGTCCCAACTGGGCCACCTTCCTAACCCACAGACCAGCACAGCGGGAAGGGGCTTGTTTTTGGATTTGTAAACCAAGAATGTTTGTGTGTGTATGCGGCGTCTTAAAGTGGAATTCTGCTTCTCCGGGCTGCATATAAGTGGAAGTCCACGAGTGTCTTTTGGACACATTTGTGCCTTTTTACTAACATGTTTTGCACTATGTGTGCAACTGTGATGCTGGAGACTTGAATGTCCCTCGGGATCAATAAAGTTGCTATCTATCTATCTATCTATCTATCTATCTATCTATCTATCTATCTATCTATCTATCTATCTATCTATCTATGAGTTTCTTTTAGAGTTGTACATTTTGGGAGTGTAATGTACTTGTCACAATTAGCAAACTACAGTGGAACAAAAACATAGAAGAAATCAGGAAACAGAAATCAATTTCAGTCCAGACAAGACATAGAAAATTCATACAAATAAATACATAAATAAATAAAAGTGTAAGTTAAACAGGAGACTAAATAAATAAGGGAATTAATACAAAGGTAAATAAATAAAACAGCAAATTAAAACAATTTATGTCACATTTTATCAATTAATTAATGACTACATTTATTTTTAATATTATTTTCGCTACGTTTAATGGCATATTTATTTATTTATTGAGCCATTTATTTATTTATTCATTTATTTTGGAGTGGTTAGCACCACTGCCTCACAGCAAAAAAGGTCGCAGGTTAGAATCCTGCTCGGGGTCCTGTGTGGAGTTAGCATGTTCTCCCGTGTTAGCGTGGGTTTTCTCCGATTCTCCGGCTTCAGTCCAAAGTCCAAAGACATGCAGGTTAGGTACATTGTTGACTCTAAATGTCTCGTAGGGGTGAATGTGAGCGTGAATGGTTGTCTGACGTTTTTACAGGATTACAGCAGCTACAGATGACAGCTCTTTTCTGCTCCTTTTTCAGAGCTCATCAGTAATGGATCGCTGTCGGGTGTAAAGACCATTTCAACCAATAGAACAAATAGTGAATACTGGAGAACATCGTCAACCCTGCCTTTAATAAATTAATTAATAAAGCGTCAATGCATTTACTACATTATTTGCGTTTCATTTTTTTTTTCAGCCAACAGGCTCGTCCTAAAAAAGAAACACTACACTATATGTGGAGCTACAAGTGTTTCACCTGATAAAGGCATCATGCATGCCTGACCCACTTTCCCCTCTGGCAAGCAGAGTATTGTGGGTTTCTTCTGCCCCACTGTAGTAGAAGTTAGTCTGTGGTCATGTCAGCTGTATAGATGGCAGTTACAGTCTGTTGATGAGGTCTAACAGTCACTGACAGCCTCTCGTGTCTGATGCTGCTACTGAGATGTCTTCTGGATGAGAGAGAGAAAGAAAGTAGAGCAGAAGTGTGAATCTATCCATTCATCCATTTTACCTTCTCTCCGGAGGCTCCGGTGAGGACAAAGGTGGAAAACACAGGGAGGGAGTATTTGGTGTTAGCTGGCCAGCACTCGATTGTGGCCCCCATGGGAAGGCAGAAGAGAGGCACAGACTCTGGAAGAGGGAATGACTCATAGTCCTCCTCTGGATATCTGCTGAATAAACCTGGAGCAGAAAGAAAAACAGACACTGACAACTACATTTTGAGAGCTGCAAAGTGCAGCGTTTACATGCATAATCACCCTTCCACAAAGCTTCAAATGAAACAAAAGTTCACTTTATTATAATCAGAATGATAATGTGCTTTATTGAGTCAGTGTCTCACTAGAAACGCCTGGCTTTGTAATAAGCAATCAGTGCTTGGTAATCAGGCCTATGGGTCATTAGTCACTGTTAGTGGACACAAACGAGAAACAATTATAGTGACTTTCATTTTGTGCACTTTAACTCTGTGCTTCGTCTAACTTTGGCTCAAGCATTATTAACAGACACAAACTGCACAAAAACAGTTTGTGTTGTTGAAAAAACTCAATGCCTACTTTCCAACCAGTCTCTGTCTATGTTTCATCAAAGGTTCATTCCTTACATGTAAGTAATACATGTTGTAAACACACATTTTAAAGTGCACATTCACATGCACTTTAAAATGGGGGGGGGGAGATTTAGTTGTTTATGTTCTACACTGCAATGACATTTTGTGAGGAAACATTGTTTCTACTAGTTACAGCAACAAGTTACATGGTGGTGTTAGAAAACTTTGACAAAAAGCTAAATTGTGCACAACACAGGTAACAATAACTGTGTAAAAAAATATACTCAGTGATGTTTTGCCTGTCTTAAAGAGGACTTATTATGCTTATTATCAGGTGCATACTTGTATTTTGGGTTTCTACTACTGTGCTGCTGCAACTAATTTCAGAGATGTGATTGGTCAACTGAACCAAACTCTTCAGACTCCGCTCCAGCTCCGCTCTAACTAGCTTTGTTTGAGGGCGTGTCAAACTAGCCATTATGCAAATGTATTACTTGATGACATCAACAGATTACAAAAGAAAAGCCAGGACTTCAATCAAGGCATTTGAGGTAGTTCAGGAGCAGTGTTTCTGTGGGGGAGAGGAACTCTCTTTGGTCTGGACTTTAGGCTTTGGAACTTTGCAGACGATTTTCATGTGCAAAAAACTATATAACACACTAAAGGAAAGGAGGAAACCACAATAGCATGATAGGATCCCTTTAACACTACAGTTATCAACAGCACCAGTGAGTTTAGCACACTTTAAAGGAATAGTTTGACATTTTGGGAGTTAAGCTTGTTGGCTTTCTTGCCGAGAGTTAAAACAAATAGGGCCAGAAGGTTAGTGATGTAGTGACTACTCACAAGGCTAGTGTGTGAGATGCTGTAGCTGGTGAGCTAACCGTTAACTATAAAGCCAGCCCGGCCAGGCTAGTGCTGTCAGACACGTAGGCCCAATTCCAATCCGGCCCGTCCACCCCCCCGCTCCATGGTGGAGGGCACTCTGTTTGTAGTCCCATTCACAGCTCAATGAAGCTCCTTCTTTAAGGTGGAGGGGATCAATACAGCAGCCACTTCAGGACCAACTTCCCTCTCTCCGGCAAGGAAATAAATATCAGAATCAGAAATACTTTATTGATCCCTGGGGGGAAATTGAGCTACATTTTACTCCCGTTCTAGAATATAAATATAAATATATAAAAATAGATAAATCATAAGAATATATAAATAAGAAATATATATAACAGTGCAAATAATACTGCCGAAAAATAAGATATGTGCAAATAATATAAATGCATGCATTTATAAGAATGCAAGAATAGTGTAAAATAAGAATATTAGTTTAAATGTTCTGTGTAAATAAATGCTAATGTTAATGATGGAGTAAACCAGATTATTGCACAGCCGAATTATTGCACTGTTAAATCAGTATTGCACAGTTGAAGATACAATAAATTATGGGGTTATAGCTTCTGATGGGGGTAAAAATAATAAATATATGTTGTATGTTATATATAAACTGGGGAAAAAAAGTTTGGAAACTTGTGTTTGGTGGATTATTTTTCTGTTGTTCCAATGCTAATGGTCATTGTATTTGACATGGTTGGAAAGCCTGTTTATTTACCTTCACAATGATGTCCAACTTGTAAGGATCATGCATTTGTGGGATGAGCAGCACAGCTGATTATGTGGGGAGCATCCAAGAAAAAAGTTCCAAAATGCTCTGCCAATGGTAAACAGTGTATTCTCCTGTTGGTACTGACTCTTATTTTGAGTTGTTTGGTGGATTGGATGATTGAACTCTCTATCAGTAACAAGGAACAAACAAGACATATTGGCTATTTTACACTTTATTCATTTAATACACCATCAGGAGCCTCAGTAGCGGTGGAAGATCCATACGGAGCCACAACAGCCTGGCACCTCCTCATGCTGGTCACCAACCTGGTCACACGTTGCTGTGGGATGGCGTTCCATTCCTCAACCAGGATTCGTTGCAGGTCAGCGAGCGTGGTTGTGTTGGTCACTCTAACACGTACAGCCCGCCCAAGCTGATCCCACAAGTATCGAAATTAATAAAGTGTTTTGTTTGTTCCTTGTTACTGATAGAGAGTTCAATCATCCAATCCACCAAACAACTCAAAATAAGAGTCAATTCCAACAGGAGAATACACTGTTTACCATTGACAGAGCATTTTGGAACTTTTTTCTTGGGCGCTCCACGCATAATCAGCTGTGCTGCTCATCCCACAAATGCATGATCCTTACAAGTTGGACATCATTGTGAAGGTAAATAAACAGGCTTTCCAACCATGTAAAATACTATGACCATTAGCATTGTAACAACAGAGAAATAATCCACCAAACACAAGTTTCCAATTTTCTTTTCCCAGTTTATATATACGTATATACTGTATACAAACATACATACAATAAACAACAATTTACAATCTAATGAACATGTCTACCGTTTTCTAGACTAGACAAGGGTGTATTTGATCCTAAATACAACCTATTTACTTTATGTTGCTGACGTCTGTATGACGATAAAGCAGAATAAATTAAATGTCTATCAGTTTGAGTAGATTACCAGTAAATGTTGGTACTCATCGTGTTCCTTGATGAACACAAAACGGCGTTGCACATCGTCAGTAAGGGCAGCTGGTTAGTCGGCATCGATGCAGTTCACTGTTGGAGGGTTTTATAACTCACTTCCACTCCCTACTAATTGGTTTGGAATGGCACTAATATGGCGTACCCTCCACGCGAACGCGCAAACAGATTGGAAGTGTGTAGGAAGAGGATGTAGGGGGTCATTTGGAATTGGGCCATAGAGACTGTAAAGAAGGACAACATGACACCTCCCCAAAAGTGAAGCCAAAACATCTGGATCGCCCCCTGGCAGCAGGCTCTAGTACAGGTCATAAATCCACCTCCTCACTGTTAGCGGATGGGACATGGGCCAAACTGGGGTCAAGGGTCAAATACAGTTTTCCCAAAGATGGTCTCTCATTTTAGGTAGTTCTGATCAAGCGGATGTATGTTCAAGTGTTCATTTTTCATTTGATGCTATAAAAAGGGGGTGAGAGGTCATGATTGACAGCTGTGATTCTCTCTCACTGACAAGCTGCGGCTATGCTCGGCTCGCGATTGCTTCGGGCGGTGACGTCAATACCGTGGCTCCAGCCCCCCCCGATCACTACTGCGCAGACTCTGGCTCCAAATGATGTCAAAATCTCAAGATGGCAACTCACGTATTCGGGATATTTTGGCTTCACTTCTGAACACAAAAGTGGGAAGAAGTGGAGACGTGTCGTCCATCTTTATGTACAATCTAAGATCAGACACAACAACTACCGGAGCTTCTCTTTACTTTCTCTCCACTGTTCTGTTTACTCCAGTCCTCCTGGCATTTTGTTCACCATTTCATTCAATGAAAAGTTATTCGAGAGATAAAATAAAGTAGAGCTAATGAGCTTGCTAAAGGTCAGTTAGCAAACTCATAAGCTTAGCTTGGTTGCTAAGTGGAAAATAAGTTCATACAGTTTATTCAAAAGACGGATTTGTACCATGGACTCCTGTCTCACAACTGCCTGCTAACCATTGCTCTTTTGCTCTAAATATTTAGAATTATACATAGCCTAAAACACACTTTTGGTAAGTGTGTGTTTGTGTAAACCTGATGAATGTGAGTCAAATATTCACTCTCCTTTTAGCTCTGGTTTGATCTCCACAATCTCCTCAGAAACATATCTGGTCCTTTAGCTGCTAGATTTTCTACTCTCTTCTGCAGATAGTTGATCACTTTATCTGTGTGTCGTATGGTGTTTGACAGATACTGTATAGCATACAGTTTATCAGCTGAAATCAACTGTGTGATGCTGCTGGAGATGGCGCTAATGAGGCCACAGAGACTGAATCAGAACTGTGCTATAAAAGCAAAACAATTAGCCAAAAAAGGTGAATAAGCTACACAGAGCTACAGAATTGGTGATAATTCTCATGGACTGTAATATGCAAGTGATTCCTTTCACTTGTACTTTAGTCATTTGATTTTTATAATATGTCAATATAAAAATAAATTGATTTATGTAACTTTAAGAATTAACATCATTTCCGGAGTTTCCTGTCAGTTCTTCTCCAATAAAATGAGGTTACTATAATGTACACACTGGGGAATGTCTTATAAGCACTTCTCTACAGCTGAATGTGCACATTTACAAGATTTCCATGTATCCACCAACAAAACAAACTCAGCTTGCTCAGTTCTGGATCAAACTGTCGCATTTGTCTATAAATAAAGTCAGATGTTGAAAATAAACTTAATTTCTGTGAGCTGACTCATCCAAAGCACAAGAGTGAAAAACAGATAGGATCTCTCCATTCACAGTCTGCTTAATATTTCAAGATATGAACAACAAAACATCAGCCTACCACTCTGCGCCTGAGCAAAACACAGTTGCACTGACCCAACAGTGTTATCAGAAAATTATCTTCTGTCAGCTGCTTTTTGCACAGATAAATCACATGGATTTAATGTGAAATAAGCCTCATATTACCGTTAAATATATGGCAACAATTAACCCCTTTAAAGGGGAAGAATATTGGCATGCAGAGGCTTATCATCACTCCAATTCTGAGGCATCAACATGCTTCAACAAGTCTGAACTTGGAAGCACAGCTGCAGCAGAATATCCTCATGCAGCCAGTTTACTCTGCAGCAGACCCTCCTCTCTAGAGACCTTTCTACGACACACAAACTGGCAATAAATTCAAGATCAACTCACTCACTTTTAAGTACAACTTGTCCAATTTCGTATTTATACAACAACAAGTAACTTTCCAAATGTATCTAAACTGATCGTCATTCTCTGACTATTTGTTTTTTTCTCACACAAGCAGAGTAATTTGAAGGCAAATCTAGTAGTCGATACCAATACCAGTGAATTTACACGATTCTTGATACCAATTCGATACCATGGGTAAAAACCCTCTAAAAAAAACAATAAATCCCATGTAATTCAACATGCACTCCTTTATTAAAACATAGAAACATAAGTAATAAACATAAGTAATAAATAAAGATAAACGTCTATTAACATTGCAGAACAGAACAGTGGTGTAGGGACCTGACATTTCTGGTGGCAGAGACAATGAACTGTGCTTCTCAGGATCCTTGAGTATGCAGCCATTGGCTGTGGACTAAGTTCAGTCGCCATTGGCTACTGTAGCATTTCACACATAGGTGTGAAATTCACCCAGAACAAAACCAGAGGATTGTCTTTGTTCCTCCTCTTTCTGCTCTTCCTTTACCTTCTCCTCACCGAAGCTGACCTGCTTGAGGTGAGCTGCTGCTCTCCAGAAGCTGCAGAGCAGTTCTGCTTCTGATCTATGGCCTGATAGGAAACAGCCATAAGAACACAAGGAACCAAAAAGGCAGACGACATGAGAGCCTGCCTTTGACCAACTAACTTCAAGCAACAGCCTCAAGGAATT
Organism: Sebastiscus tertius; assembly: GCA_916701665.1. NCBI lineage: Eukaryota > Metazoa > Chordata > Actinopteri > Perciformes > Sebastidae > Sebastiscus > Sebastiscus tertius. The sequence continues at coordinate 23,273 of CAKAOH010030880.1, forward strand.
TAGCACCAAGCTATCAAGCTGCTGAGAAGAAGTATTGCAGATCAGCTTCCTCTAATCTGCACAGCAAAGACGACATCTTTGACTTGGAACCACAACTTCAACCCATGGAATTACAAACCCTTTTCTTCCATGGATCGGTAACGTACTGGGCTTACCTTAGCATTAGCACATGGCTGAGCAAGAATGTTCAACTTTGATTTCTAGAATGTACCTGTATTGATTTTGGTTTAATGTTATTCATTGAGTTTCACTGTGGTGATTTATCCGTATTTGATATTTGGGTAGGTGGCTTCGCCACATCTGATGTGTTTAGTTTATGCTTCACATAGACAAGGTCTTGCATGCAAACTAACCATCTTTTCTAACCCACTGCATATCTAACACGCATTAAGATCACATACATAAACTATGAATTAGTTAAACATAAACACACAGCTTCAGATAATCTTAACCCCCACATCACCCCTCCGTGCTCCGAAGAACAAAGAGGTCATGTGGTGACATGCTGGCGGCCATCTTTGAAGTTTACAGTGCTCGCCCTGTTTGTCTGTAGGCAGACATCTTGAGACAAGAATCCATCTAGTCTCTCCCCCTCTGACAGACAGACAGACACACAGACACACAGACACACACACACACACCACACACACACACACACACACACACACACACACACACACACACACACACACACACAGTGTTTGGTTTGTTTAGTTTAGTTAGATTCATATTGTGTTTTACACCTTTATTATCTTGTAAATAAATGTTTGTGGAATATACATGCTGGTCTCTTTAATGTTGCACAAGAGTGAATAACGCCAACCTCTGCTATGTCAAGAACTCCGATATCCTTCAACCTTTACTATCTAGTTTGGTCAAAGTTATTAATTTAATTATTAATCAACGTTACAAATTGATAGTTTAGCATATATAATGAGACTATATTAACGCTTTGGTCATTGGTCCCTGATTCCAGAGTGGTGCCTCGTTTATTATTAATGTTTATTGATAATCTTTATTAATAATAATAATAATTATATTATTATTTATTAATTAATTTGCTAATAACCAGACCTGTTACAGCCAAATCTCTACAGTGCCATGTAGCCTTCAAGTATTTAAAACAAACAGTATTGTCTGGATGTCTGTCTTTGAGGTGCTTTGCTAAATTGGAATTATTTCCTCCTTTGGATAGAAAAGTACGACGGCACCGTTACTACACCGCATACTGTTTTTTGCAAGTCTATTATTACTCCTTGAAAATCTGCATCGAATGCAAAATACTTCCATACCCAACTCTTGCTCTTTGTTTTCTCAACAAGTTGAGGCGGAGGTAGCGCTGCAGCAGCTGCCTTCTTTCATGTCTCGTGTTTTTTTCCGTGCTTTTACGACGTTCTTCTTCTTCCTTCATTTCACGGCAGATGAGAACACTTGTAAGCGTATACTGCCCCCATTAGATCCGGAAGAATCGCATCTCCAGTACCTCTGCTCCAGTAACAAATGACCATTACAGGCATTGTTCTGTACCTTCGGTACCGAAGAAAACGAGTACCGTCACATTTTTAGAATTTTGGTACCGAGTTGGTACCGAAGTATCGATTCTCATGAGATCCCTAGGAGGGACACATCAGCATTTGGATCTGCACTGGTAGTTATAGAATCAGAAGGCTTACCTGCTTTGTAGGCTATTGTGTTGGTTTTGGCCACAGACTTCTTATAACACAGGTAGACAGAGGAGCCCCACTGAAAACAAGAGCACAACGGGAAATGTTTGCATGCTGTTCCTTAGAAATTAATGAATAATGAATACATGCCACCTTTGGGCCAATCAGGAACAAAATGCATCATTCCAAATTCCATCAAATTTGGAGCTGTCGTCCAGTTACTCCCTTTCAAAGTTGAAATAATAACCCAACTTGATGAAACTATGCACAACAATAATAATTAAGTAAAAATTCTCTGATTACAGCTTCTTGAATGTGAATATGTTCTGGTTTCTTTCCTCCTCTATGACAGTAAACTGAATATCTTTGACAACCGGACAAAACAAGACATTTGAGGACGTCATCTTGGGCTTTGTGAAACACTGAGCATAATTTTTCACAATATTCAGATATTTTATAGATCAAACAACTAATCAAGAAAATAATCAACAGATTCATCGACAATGAAAATAATGGTTAGTTGCAGCTCTATTTCAGCTCATTGTGACTGAACACCAACTCCTGGTCAGAGGAGCAACAGACTTCAGATTCAGTGAAACAGTGATTTTCAGCTTGGTGTTAAGTTACTGTTTTTAACAACATTACTGGCTTTTAGATTGTTTATCTCCCTTCCAAAAACCGTTAGAAAGCTTGAAACCTGCTGCAGATACAATAGGTAGTTCATCACAGCCAGCTTTTTAATTTTTGTCAAATCCTCCTTTTTGGTGCATTCAATGATGCACCAACATCTGAGACTTGAGAGTCAGCTGCTGGACATAAAAACCTTTAAAATGCAACAAACAACCTAATCCAGTTTACAAAGTGCATGTTTGTTTATTGTTTGTCATCTCGGATTTTATCTCTAATTACTAGGGCTGTGGGAATGGGAAAATATACTGCTTTATGCAAATGTATGTATATAAACTGGGGGAAAAAAGTTCAGAAACTTGTGTTTGGTGGATTATTTCTCTGTTGTATCAATGCTAATTGGCATTGTATTTGACATGGTTGGAAAGCCTGTTTATTTACCTTCACAATGATGTCCAACTTGTAAGGATCATGCATTTGTGGGATGAGCAGCACAGCTGATTATGTGGGGAGCGCCCAAGAAAAATTTGCCAAAATGCTCTGCCAATGGTAAACAGTGTATTCTCCTGTTGGTACTGACTCTTATTTTGAGTTGTTTGGTGGATTGGATGATTGAACTCTCCATCAGTAACAAGGAACAAACAAGACATATTGGCTATTTTACACTTTATTCATATAATCCACCGTCAGGAGCCTCAGTAGCGGTGGAAGATCCATACGCAGCCACAACAGCCTGGCACCTCCTCCTCATGCTGGTCACCAACCTGGTCACACGTTGCTGTGGGATAGCATTCCATTCCTCAACCAGGATTGGTTGCAGGTCAGCCAGCGTGGTTGTGTTGGTCACTCTAACACATACAGCACGCCCAAGCTGATCCCACAAGTGTTGAATTGGGTTGAGGTGTGGACTCTTGGCAGGCCGTTCCATTCTCTCTACTCCCACATTGTGGAGGT
>CAKAOH010030884.1:0-24688 GCA_916701665.1 Sebastiscus tertius
GAAATATTTTTGGAAAAAAAAAGTAGAAATATTTTTGGAAAAAAAAATATATATTAGAAAAAATAAAAATGATATATGTACTTTTTTCTTTTTCTTTTTTTTTTTTTGCATTGTATAGTCTTAAATTGTGCAAAACAAATAAACAAACAAAAAGCCAAACCAGGAATCAGCCAGGAGAGCAGAGCAGTGACCTACTAGAGGTCATAAATCAACCTATTGAAAGTGATCAAACAAACCCAGGATGACTTGTGAGCTGCCGCCAGATCCTTCATTAGCAGTTTCTATTTACCCAGTTTCTACTTCTGTTCTCGTGTTAATTTACATACAGCGCTTCTGAGCTTTGCTCCGGCTCTGATGATGATGGTGAAAGTCGGTTTCACACTCGCTGGCCTTGCTCACATGCAGCCGTCAATAAGTGAGCGGTCATCACATTCCACTTTCTATTGAGCTTTTCTTGAATGAACTGTGGAGGAGGATTTTACAACACCTAGACACACTTTGGAACCGGGCTGCTGACCCAAGTATCTAGTGTACCAAGTGGATAAATGAATCCATCATGTGTTAAACGTCAGTTATCTCTCTCTATCGTCCGTCCGTCCTTCCTTCCTTCCTTCCTTCCTTCCTTCCTTCCTTCCTTCCTTCCTTCCTTCCTTCCTTCCTCACATTGAGAAGTTACTCATTCCCTCAGTGCCCTTCAGACTCCTTCTCCTCCCCTCCCATTTGTTAAGTCAGTCCTCTTCGTTGCCTGTTCCTCCACAATCTCACTCTGCCTCGACCATCGTGGCTGCGTGGGACTTTCTCTCTTCCTCTGAAACTTAAAATATGGAGGGTGTGGGCCTCCTTTATCTACTTCTTTGAGACCTTTAGGTTCCTGTTTCTCTCTGGTTATTTGGGGGTTTTGCAGCTGACAGAGCAGGATGGCGACCCCATCTCTTCTTCTGTACATTGACAGGTAGGACACCAGCAGTTTGTTAACCACTCTGGCCTGTGGTTTGTTCGTGTGTTTTTGTGTATGCAAGCAAGATCAGAAGTTAGTTGTGGTTTTCTGCTGGACTAAATCCACACTTCTGTTCTGTTTGGACTGTTATAAAACGAAACTTGGTGCAGCTCCACCTCGTGCTCTCTCAAAAAAAAACTCAATGTACTTTCCCCTCTTCTTCTTCTTGTACTAGCTTGTTTGGTATTTCCATGCCTGCCTGCCTGCACGGTCTGTTCATTGTTAGTTGAAGCGTAAGAACCACCGGGGGGACACCTTATCACCTTAACTTGCACACACACTCAACACTGAAATCCTAATGTTCTTGGGAGACTTGACCACCCACAAACCAGAGCGGTGCAAAGCCTCAGCTCGGATTCAACATACAGACGCACACACCTCCTGCCATTTTTCTAGCTGTTCCACTTGAGCGCTGGACCGTAGCCGCGGAACATTCAGCGTTCACGTGGAGTGCATACTTGGCCTGGCCTGAATGCAAATCATGTTCCTGCTTGGTGACACGAAAGCTGGAAACATGATGTTCTTATGAACTGTACATACAAATCTGATGTTGAGACTCAGCACCTAGCAGCATTGTTTTATGGTGGTACACGAGGTTACTCAAGTTCACGACTACACACAGGTCAAAGCATGGTTACAGGTTAATTTGTCCACCTTAGCTAAGTCCTGCTTTGTTGATATTTTTGGATGATATGACATTTTATTAAAAGTACGGCTGTAGTAGGGCATTTTTTATCCGTTCAAAATGTACCTTAAAGGGAGATTTGTCAAGTATTTAATCCTCTTATCAACATGGGAGTGGACAAATATTCTGATTTATGCAAATGCATGTATATATTTATTATCGGAAATCAATTAACAACACACATCAATGACAGATATTGTCCAGAAACCCTCACAGGTACTGCATTTAGCATAAAACATATGCTCAAATCATAACATGGCAAACTGCAGCCCAACAGGCAACAACAGCTGTCAGTGTGTCAGTGTGCTGACTTGACTATGACTTGCCCCAAAACTGCATGTGATTATCATAAAGTGGGCATGTCTGTAAAGGGGAGACTCGTTGGTACCCAGAGAACCCATTTACATTCATACATCTGGAGGTCAGAGGTCAAGGGACCCCTTTGAAAATGGACATATCCGTTTTTCCTTGCCACAATTTAGCGTAAGTTTGCAGCGTTATTAAGCCTCCTTTGCGACATGCTACCATGACATGGTTGGTACCGATGGATTCATCAGGTTTTCTAGTTTCATATGATACCAGTATCTTCACTCTAGAACATTTTAAACTGAGTCTGTTACAAACTAAAACTTGCAAATTGCATTAAAGAAATTTGCGTTATTATCGTATTACCTTTGACGGCCCTAAAAATTACACATTTTTTTATGCTGGTTGGTCTTGAAAGTTCGTTATCGGCCTTGGAAATAGTGCTTTGACAAAAAAAAAAAAGGCTTGACACAAAGTTCAAGCTTATTCCAGAGCTTTCAACCGTGTTTAATGGTCTTTTTCCAATAGATGGAGTTTGCTCAGTTGCTCTGTTGTCATCACAAGTATCAAACTTTGGTCACATTACATCAGGTGATAACAGGAGCACGGGGTCATGAACGTATCTAAACTGATGAAGGCTCCAATAAAAGCTAGTAAGCGGACCTTGAGTTCACATTTTGTTGTCGCTTGACTAGTTATTAATCTTTCTGTTATCATCCTCTCTTCAGATCAGATTTTCAGAGCTTCTTTGTGAACTAAAAGCTGATGCTTCCTTCCTTTTCATTGTCTCCAGGAGGAGTTATGTGACTGTGATTACAGCTGATATTCAGATGACAGCTTCCCTTAGCAGCGCTGTGTACGAGTGTAACATGTTGCTCCACAAGTGTCTGATGTCTTCTAGCATTTGTCTGTTATCTCTCTAAGAAAAGATGAATTGTTGCTGCTTGTTTTCCGGTCTGTGTTTCCAATGTGCAGAGTAAGAAGAACATAATTCAATGTGCTTGGCCTTTAAATATCCTTCATTAAAACAATGAGCAAATACTTTCCACTGCTCGCGTTATCTAATGTGTGCTACAGTATCGGTAAACGTAGTGGAAGAAATGCAAGACTGATGCGAAACGTGAAGAGGGAGGTGTAACCGCTGGAATGTAAACAAAGTTAAAGGTGCCGTGCTGCCTCTCACTGAGTGTGAACATGCATACCTAGTCATGGTCATGGTTAAGCATGACTTGTCTCTAGTTATTGAATGGTTGGGGTGACAGAAAACACCATGGACACAATCACTATAATGGTTATCATTTTGGAAGCGGATGGATTGATCATAGGAAAGTAGTTTTTCGAGTGAGCACACTAGAAGGCCACGAGTGTTGATGAGCTGCAGCAGACACGGTCAGCTGTCGTTGAATGAAGCCTCCAGCCTGTAGCTGTGTCTGCTCAGTGTTTGCTTCCTGTCCTTACTACCTTGAAGGCGACCCAGAGAGGTCGGGACAGACTGTATGGCAGTCAGCGGTTAAAAGGACAGATTGATCCAACTGAGATAACTCCAGGGTCCACTGGGTTAGGGCAGAGTGGTGTTCAAAATGAACCTTAAAGGGAGATTAGTCAAGTATTTAACACTCTTATCAACATTGAAGTGGGCAAATATGCTGTTTTATGCAAATGTATGTATATATTTATCATTGGAAATCAATTAACAACACAGATCAATGACAGATATTGTCCAGAAACCCTCACAGGTACTGCATTTAGCATAAAACAATATGCTCAAATCATAACATACTGCAGCCCAACAGGCAACAACAGCTGTCAGTGTGTCAGTGTGCTGACTTGACTATGACTTGCCCCAAACTGCATGTGATTATCATAAAGTGGGCATGTCTGTAAAGGGGAGACTCGTGGGTACCCATAGAACCCATTTACATTCACACATCTGGAGGTCAGAGGTCAAGGGACCCCTTTGAAAATGGCCATGCCAGTTTTTCCTTGCCAAAATGTAGCATCACTTTGGAGCGTTATTTAACCTCCTTCGCAACAAGTTAGTATGACATGGTTGGTACCAATGGATTCATTGGGTTTTCTAGTTTCATATGATACCAGTATCTTCACTCTAGCTTTAAAACTGAGCCCGCTACAACCTAAAAAGCGTTAATGTGTTAAAGAAATTAGTGGTGTTAAAACAAATTTGCATTATCGCGTTAACTTTGACAGCCAAAATTATTAGATAAGGCCGTCACCTCTTGATGAGATGCAGCCTAGACAGACATATGGACTCTGTGATGTTACAGCCCTGTACTCTGTCTGTTACGTCACGTGGTCCGGTCAAAAGAGGCTTTTTATTTCACCACTTTTATTCATGTCTTCTCACAGCTAGGCTCCATTCAGGCTTTTAATTAAAGCCCCCGCTAACAGCTCTGTGACACCGCACTGACGGAGAAATGAAAGGAATAGCTGGCTAAATGATAGAGGGGGAAAAGAGGAAGGCTTTTCAGACGCTTTGCATGTGGTGTTTAAACAGCAGGTGGATAGAAGCTAAACACGTGAAGGGCAGACTGATCTCTCTTCCATTCGAGCATTCGGGGGATTTTTAGTTTTGAATGTAGAGCAGACAGTCAAGTGGAGAGATCACATTCTTCCATGAAAGCAGCAAAGATGCCTTTTTTTATTGACATTTTTAGCAGCTATATAGGGGTGGGAATCACCAGAGGACCCATGATACAATATTATTATGATATGATATTTAGATTTTAAACATTTTGTGAGTATTTTGATTAGATATATTGCGATTTATTACCTTTTTTCAACGGCAAATTATGCAGTTTGTCAACATCTATTTTATCTAACAAGACAAAGTTTTCATTCTGTGAATCTCAGAGTTTTCATTCACATCTTGAGGTCAGAGGTCAAAGGACCTCTTTGAAAATGGCCATGCCAGTTTTTCCTCGCCAAAACTTTGCGTAAGTTTGAAGCGTTATTTAGCGTTCTTCCCGATAAGCGAACATGACATGGTTGGTACCAATCGATTCCTTGGGTTTTCTAGTCTCACATGATACCAGTAGCTTCACTCTAACTTTAAGACTGAGCTCGCCGCAACCTCCGAAAGACCGAATGGCGGCCAGGCCCGTCGGATTGTTAAGAGGTTAATAGTTTATATAATAAAAGATCGATACTTGATTCCTTGCCATCTCATGCCTCCGTGACTATCGATTCCTCTTATTGATGTTTTCCAACAGTTACGCATTCACAATGACGCACGCTGTATCATGTTTCAGTTTTATGTTCTCATGTTTTCAGTTTGGGACCGGTGTTGCGCTATTAAACCTGGGGGGGCGCATCTGATGTTTTCCCTGATAATGCGACACTGTGAACAACAAATCTGTGTTGTAATCGGCAGGAGGAGAGTTAGTAATGTTAGCTGTTAGTAACCGTTAGCAGCACAGTCCTGCTTGGTTAAATAACGGCGCTACTAACATTAACGGAGGTGCCATTGAGTTATTATTATGAGGCGTTCAAGCTCTGTTCAGTAAAGGGAAAAGGTAAATTACAACGTTACTATGATGTGTTCAAATGTAATCTTGTAAAATTCACATGCTGGTGTCTCCAAATGCTGCTGTGTCACGGGTCCAAGTCTATTTTTATTAGTCCTATGGCTGTGACCGGCCTGCCAGCTCACATGATGTCACATAGCTTGTTAAAATGCTCTCTGGGTGGCCTGTACGCTTTTGATCTTAAATCCACAGATTCCTTTTGTGAGCTTATCTCAGCAGCAGCGAGGACACACACAGATACACACTTACTGCAGCTCTGGGGGGCCAAACAGTGACCCAGTGAAGACCGCAAACATAGCTCTGGGTTTCGCTCATAATGACCTAATTTGTTTCTCCAATCTGATTCGTCTCTCAGGAGCCTGTTTGCCAGGTTGGCGAAGGACAGTCGGCCAGTGGAGCAGAGGGATCCAGGGTGGAAGCTGTTTGGGAAAGTCCCGCCACGAGAAGGCCCCATTAAGGACCCGAAGAGAATACAGAAGGTAGACTCTTCATTTTTGGGATCACAGCATTGTTACATGATGAATGAATACCACACAGAACACCAGAATACCGTCAGAAATCACAGGTTTACACACGCTTCAATGAGCTGATTACTCTGAAACCAGAGATTCAGAGATGAGAGTGACGGCCGGCTTGATCCTGCATGTTACGATAACGTTTCCTGTCCGTGACAGAGTTAGCATGCAGCTTTAGCCGTGATGTCTAGCTCTGCTTTTCCTGGTAATGTGTGAAACCCAACGTGTTTCCATCCTTTACTGGATGTGTAGGGTTTAACACGTTGGATTTAACATTTGAGGGTGCAGGTCGTATCCACGCGGACCCTTCGTCGTTTCCTGCTTTCTAGTTTTGGCTCCCTAAGGTTTGTTTTGGTTGACGGATACGGAATGGATATGACGTCACTTTACTCAGACTACAACAATAAAAGCAGTAACTTCCTTCTACCTCCACATAGACTCATATTAAACAAATGTATTGATTCTGGCATTAAATAAATCTGCGTTCTCTACCACACTTTTTCAGATATCAATATAGCCACTGACAACTTTAAAATCAGCCTGACGCCGCTCCCTTGAGCGTACTGTGCCTTGTTGTTTATGTAGCAACATCTGAAGCTCCGCTCGCGGCGCTTTGTGTCCTGTCCTCGAGTAGATATATTAGTCACATGAACTAACGAGAGGTTTGTTTGTTTCACAGACCATTTGTTTGGTTTACTGTGTATTTAGTTTTCATCACAGTGTCTCCTCTAGGCTGCTGATCTCTGATCTGTGGTACAAAAGAAAACTATTACTAGAGAATCCAATAGTATTTTTTTTTCACTTTTATTGGATTCCTCATATGTAAAAAGCCCTTTTTAAAATGGTACTCAATTACCTTTTTAATAGTCAATAAACAAGCCCTCCACCTGCATCATATGAGTGTGGTTTATCTGACCTTGTTGGCTGTGGTTTATGGTGCTGCGGTGCAAAATGTACAGCTGCCTGACACACATTTAAACCACCGGCACTACGCTGAGAAACAGACGGCTACACTAGATCTGTAAAGCAGGCTGCGAGATAAATGAGTGGCAAATATTGTGGTCCTGTTTTTTTTTACAATTTCACCATGCTCATTAGCTATTTCTAAACAGACGTTTTAGGCTCAGTTTTAGGTTTTATTAGGGCCCGAGCACCGACAACGTCGGGCAGCAAAGGCCCTATTGAAACTGTAAGAATTATCCTTTTTCTAAAAATGAATTGCATTTTCGAGGGCCTTAAGGTGCTCAAAAAGTTGTTAAACTTGGCATACTTATCAGACGAGGTGTAAAATGTGTTATTTTACGGTTCTCAGGCTTTGGTGTGGCAAAATGGCTCGCTAGCGCCCCCTACAAAAATGGAAAAATTGAGCCCCTCGTTCCGGTTTCACCTACATGTATGAAATTTGGTAGGCAGATGTAACATGTGGAGACGCACAAAAAAGCCTCTTGGAGGTATGCCCAAAACCCAACAGGAAGTCAGCCATTTTTAATTCAGTGTGCCATTTTTGCCCATTTTCGCCCATTTTTAGCGTTTTACAGGCCGCGTACTTTAACGAACTCCTCCTACAGATTTAATCAGATCGACTCGAAATTTGGTCAGGACCATCTTAAGACCATAACGATGAAAAGTTATTAAAACCCAGAGTTTTCATGGAACGACCTTGCCGTGACGTGGTGGCAAATTTGCGGCATTCGCCATGCAAGTTGTTGTAACATCATCTTACTTTGTCAAATCTACTCCAAATTTCTCAGCCATGATGACGCACGGGAAGGTGCGAGGCCCCGTTCCATCGCCGCTTGCAGCTTTAATTTCATTTTGGATTGTAACTGGTATTCATTTCAGTGCTTGATAGTATCAAACTGAATATCTGAAGTGTTCAATTTCCTTCCTGAAACCCTAGATGTTGAATATATCAGATGGATGTTATTGTATTAATTTAAAGTCAACATTTTTAGTACTGCATTGAAACGGTGCTTCAGCAGCTTTTGCTGTAGAACAGCTGCTGTTCAAAGGTCAAATGGATGAGCAACTGGCTTTTGATGCAATAATGCCTTTTAGCAGAGCTTATCACTGTATCATGGGACAATACAGACCGACGAGTACTATACCAACATTATGACTCATGATAACCTACCGACTGATGGCTAAGACTCTGTTATGTAATGCCCAGGGCATTGAAGAGGTCTAAAATATCAGGAACATACTATATCTGAGTACAATCTCTGTGGTGTTCTTGAATACCAGGAGCACAATGCCCCGAGCAACAACATTCCCCATCTCTGACATTTAGGTTCTACGGCTATTTTTAGAGCGCCGCATGCTGGAAAGCAAACAACCACTCTCAGTTCTTAGAAAAGTAATCGAAAGGACACGAGCTGAATGTTTACGAAACCACAAGTTATGCAAGAAAAAACTGCCATGGCCATTTTCAAAGGGGTCCCTTGACCTCTGACCTCAAGATATGTGGTTGTGATCCAATGAACCCAACCGTATTCATGTGTGGTGATGTTAGTCCCCATAGGAGACATTTCATTGTAGTAAAACCATTATTTGAAACTTGACCTCACTGTATAAAATGACCTGTGGTGACCTCTAGGATAATCACAGCCTCATGAAACTTTACAGCCACAAACTAGAGACCTAGAGCATTCAGAGGATGGATGGCTTCTCTAGCTAGATTGACAATAAGGGGGTTTCTGAGCAGTTTACACAACGGAAGCGCTCGCCATCCAATCGCCAAAAATGCAATTCTTGCAGAAATCTCCAAATGTCAAAGAATTTGATACCAAATCCTGGAATGGCTTTTTCTATGGTGTTCCTCAAGTTCTTGGTGTCTTAATGTGGTATTTTGGAGGGATTATTTGTCATTTTTATCAATTCTCAAGTGGTAAAACGTTGTTAAATTTAGCACCAAATCATCAAAACTTACCCAACACAAGTGAGCATTGATTAATTAATGTTTATTTCTGATTTATGACTACAACAACAACTTGCAGCATCTCAAATTAATCTCCAGGTTCCCAGCTTTCAGATGATGTACACCACTTCTATGTGACATCTACTATTGACCTGCTATCTCCCACTAAAGACCGCCCTAAAAAAAGACAAAAACGGGTCTATTGTTGGTCTCAAGCAAATGTTATTCAATTCTAAATATTCTGTTGTGTCTCTGGATGAAAGCTTTCTTCTTAAACATGCAATTGATAAGACTCCTGCTGTTTCTCAGTGCCAGGCTGTGCGGCAGTAACATGCCTCGTGCATGTAGTGTTTGTGTTGCTCAGCTCGCTGAAATTTAAAATGTCAAGGTCTTTGTAGAGCACTTTGTTAGATAGCCAGCTGGTGACTGAACACTCATAATTTCACACTGCCATTCAAAAAAGCAGACAGGGGAGGTGTCTCAGAGCCAGTTAAAGAGCACAACGTCGCCCTAATGGTGAAATAAACCAAAGAACATGATGGCAGCTTGTAATTAGAGCCTGTAGAAGCCTGTTATTGTGCTGCCATATACTCAGCGTGTGACACCAGGGAAGTCTCCTCTGTGCTCTTTGTGCTGGTTGAAAGGCCTATTAACATGCAGTTTACAGATCAGCCCTATAAATACCTTGTTAATGTTGACTACCTTCTTGTATTGGTTAGATATTAAATCCCCTTTCTGACTCATGCGCACCACCCACATGTGCTTCATATCTGAGTCTCATCTGTGGTTGTAACCTTATATTGAACCTCAGGAATCGGTTAACAAGGCTCCGTTTTCAAGCTTTTGTCCTGCCTGTGACGCTGCTGTTCAAAGGCGGGGTCAGTAAACTGTGTGTGTGTGTGTAATGCTTTATTTGCTAAGGTCATTGTTCACCTGCCTACGAGACACACTGTGTGCTATTTCCACCAGCAACGTTTCCCCCTTTGAGAACAAGACTGTGAATCAAGTTTTACGTTCTAATTTACACCACTTCAGTCTTCGATATATCTGCAGGCCTCAGTACAACGTCTGGTCTGGTCGCAGTGAATCGCTGCCTGCTGAAGAAAGTAATTGTTCTGTTACCTGCTGAGCCTCTAAATCACATCGTGTGGCAGCCCGGGCATGTCTGAGTTACTGAGATGTGGGGAGTGGAGCTGAATTGAAATTGGACTCAGCAGGAGTTTCTATGCAGAGGTAGAAGGAAGTTACCGCTTTTACTGTTGTAGTCTGAGTAACGTGACGTCATATCCGTTCCGTATCCGTCAACCAAAACAAACCGCAGCGAGCCAAAACTAGAAAACAGGAAACGACGAAGGTTTCACGTGGATACGACTTGCACCCTCACATGTTAAATCCAGCGTGGTTAAACACTACACATCCAGTAAAGGATGGAAACACTTTGGGTTTCACACATTGCAGGAAAGAAGAGCTAACTGCATGCTAACTCTGTCACGGACAAGAAACGTTATCATATCGCGGTAATGTGCGGTCGAGCCGGCCGTCGCTCTCATCTCCGTGGTCAAATGGGCCGACGCTACAACTGTAGAGCACCCAGATACTGACATTTATGTTAAATGCATTCAAACGGCCCCGATGGAGCTGACCATGGATGGATAAAGAGAACGGAGCTGACGGGAGAGCTAGAGACGGACTTGGAGAAGTTAGAGGAAGTAGACACGTGTGACTACGTCTGGTTTTCAAAATAAGGTGTAATTGTATACAAAATACATATATGGAAACAAGATTGATTGGATTATATTCACCAGAAGGACAAAACATTACATTTCCCTTTATAAATTAAAAAGAAAATGCCACTAATTTGTGAGGGAAATGTATTAATAAATGCCTAATAATAATAAATATTGCCTGACAATGACTGATATATTTGACTTCAGGACATCTCTGACTACAAACATGCTGAAAATCAAACATTTTTACTGTATAAATGTAGATATTTTCCAAATAAAAGTCCCTAGAAGTCTATGATCCAACTTTTCCCCATGGTCTAGAGTTAAAAAAGTTAACAAAAATCACAATAAATCACCATATCGAATCAGGAGATGAGGTGGATCGTCCCAGCTCTAGTTGTTAGGCAACCATTCATCTGTGTGTATAGTGAGAATCATCCAGTAAGCAGGAAACGAGAAGAAAAGATGTGTAACTTGTATCAGCACTTCTTTGAGCTGCTTGTTCAGTCCTGACCGGATTAAGAGAGCAGAAAGGCTGAGTGGCTGAAACCCGATCATCCGGTACTCTGGGATTGATTAGAACGGGCTGCCGGGGCACAGCAGACAGAGCGCAGAGCTCCATTCAGCGCAGCGATGGTGACTAACAACACACGGCGGTGCTGATTTGCTGACACGAACAACAGCAGCAGCAGCAGCAGCAGCAATAGACCTGATGCAGAGCTGCTGAGCGTCACAGAGAGGTAGAGACAGAGAGAGAGAGAGAGATAGAGAGGAGGGTATCATGCTGCTGCTGCATCACTTCCAATGCGGGGTGTGTCCCTCCATTGGCAGCTTGACTGTCCCTCTGCCCTCCTTTCTGATCTCCTCCTCCTCCTCCTCGTCTCCTCGCTCCTGGGTGTCTCGTTGCCAGGAGTGAGCTTCCTCCCCCCCTCCCAGGAGCAGTGATGACGCTAGGCTAAGGTTTTTAGTAAACGAAACCCCCCCACCGGAGGACTGTAAGGAACAAGCAGCGTTCATGGTGAGTGAGCATTTGCACTGTGAGGACAAGCGGGTGAGCTCGGTGACCCTGCCGTCTCTCTCTCTCTCCCTCTCCTTGTCTGGCAGAATCAGAGGGCATTGGTAGTCAGAGCGTGAAAGAGACGGAGGAAGAGGATGGCTCGGGTTTCCCATAATAGCCTCTTTCAGCTTTGCCGTAGCTCTGGTGCTCCGGGGGTTGATGATGGTCAGGATGTCTCTAGAAAGATGACCATCTTCAACGTATAGCCTTCGACTTTAGTACAACAAAAGCACGTGCAGCAGTGGCGTCTTCTTCTATTCTGGCTTTTGGATTTCATTGAGACTCATTTGAATCAGTGGGACTTGGCTTGGATTGTATCTGAGCGTTCGGTGCCAGTGCTCTCGGCTCCCATCTGTTCGTCTGGATATTCATGTTCTTGATTTTTGTCTCAACAAAAAAAAGCTGCCAGATCATTGCAGCCTTTCTAACAGACTCCTCGGCTCCCCGTGGTAACTGTAATTCAGCTGTTAGTGTGTCAGCTGCTCTGTGTTGCCAGGAAATACTATGAAATCATTCATTCAGATATATTTGATTACCTCAGCTGTTCTATTAGTGCTTTTTCTGTTTACTATAAATAACCAGATAATATGATAAAAGACTTTGAACAGTCTACGTTGAATGGATTTGGTTGATAATGAGGTTAATTTCACAAGCTGGCCAGTGAGAACGCATGAATCTGAGAGTTATTGTAAAGGAACTACGACTGTTGACCGTCGCAGACCGATGAGTAATCATGTCTCGCAGATAGGAAAGTGTCTCTGAGACCCACAATAGACCTGTTTCTGTCTTTTCTTTAGGGGGAGATAGCAGGTCAACAGTAGATGTCACATAGAAGTGGTGTACATCATCTGAAAGCTGGGAACCTGAAGATTAATTTGAGATGCAGCTCAGCACTGAGTGTCAAGTTGTTCTAGTCATAATTGTGAAAGTGTATAAGGGTTTAGAACATTATGATAGAAGTATATGATGTCCATCCCCATGCTCTATTAAGTCTCATAAGTTGGTGCAGCATTTTTTTGGGTTGCTACACAGATGTGGTGCTAAACGTAACCATTTTTTTAACCATTTAATTGATAAAAATCATCAATAATCCCTCCAAAATACCTCATTAAGACACCAAGACCTTGAGGAACACCATAGAAAAAAGCCATGCTGTGATTTGGGATCAAAACTTTTGACATTTTTTTAAGATTTCTGCAAGAATTGCATTTTTTGGTGATTAGATGGCGAGCACTTCTGTTGTGTAAACTGCTCAGAAACCCCCTTATTGTCAATCTAGCTAGGAAAGCCATCCATCCTCTGAATGCTCTAGGTCTCTAGTTTGTGGCTGTAAAGTTTCATGAGGCTGTGATTATCCTAGAGGTCACCACAGGTCGTTTTATACAAGGAGGTCAAGTTTAAAAAACAAAATCTCACTACAATGAAATGTCTCCTATGGGGACTAACATCATCACACATGAATACAGTTGGGCTCATTGGATCCACAAGAGTCTCAGCTTTACAGTGATACACAATTTATGTAATTCAAATACTGTTTAGGGACCCCAGTATGCAGAAATATTCAAACACACCATTTTAGAATAGGAGAAAATAACACATTTATACTGCAAAAAACTGCATGTGATTATCATAAAGTGGGCATGTCTGTAAAGGGGAGACTCGTTGGTACCCATAGAACCCATTTACATTCCCATATCTTGAGGTCAGAGGTCAAGGGACCCCTTTGAACATGGCCATGCCAGTTTTTTGGAGTGTTATTTAACCTCCTTCCCTTCCCTTCGAGTCGGTCGGGTTTGCCCGCGATACTTTTTAACTTTTAACTCTGACTTTTTTTTAACGTATTCATCTGTAAAACAGAATCAGTGGAATCGATGTGTTGAATTTGAGCAACTGATTAGTGAACTTGTGACCTGTCCTGCAGTATCTGGCAAACAAACACACCTCTACCCCTCCTGCCAACCACACAGACGCCGTCTGACGCATTCACACACGTCGTCCTCCGCTTGATGGGCTTTGGAAAGTGCTCGAGGCAGTCCCAGTTATAGCGGTGTGTTTGGCATGCAGGGAAACCAGGTCAAGCACCCTGCTGTGGCCTTTCATCTCTCTCACTGAGAGAGCCGGTGGTGTTTTCATGAGGGTATAATGCATAGGTACCAATCCAAGGACAGCGTTACCAGGCTTTATAAGAGCAGTGTCTTTTCAAGCCCACTTTGCTCCTTTTTCTGCACATAGAAGGAACTTGCATAACATAACATGCACTTACCCAAGTAGTCCTTGAGTGTACTACTTGACGTCATCTTCAGAGTGCTGCTTCCTGGTGTCTATAATGTTATAGCATAAAGGCCATTAGCAGCCATCCAGGCACCCAGAGAGAGAGCTCTTACTCCACTACAAGGAAACTGGAGAACAACAGAAAGCCGGTTGCCCTGGCGGCAGGTTATCATGGGATACGGTCGCTATTCCAGCAGCTAAAAGCTACGACACAGGGAGTAAAGATCCACCCTAGAAGTGAGGGGAGATGAAATATAACCTTGTGGCTACAGACGTTTTAGAGGCCCTTCCCTTCCCTAATATGCAACGGACTATGAAAGTCATCATTATTAGACAATAGGTCAATGATAAGTCAAGATAAAGCTAGGTTATTGAGCCAAGTAGTCCTGTGTCCACAGCGGCAACACGAGAAGGTCAGTCTTTTTTAATTAAAGGGACTGTTTGTAACTTCTTACACGTATAAATCATTGCGGGTCGGTGTCCCATTCACGCTCCCGTGTGGCTACGCTGTTCAGACTCAGACTCCAACACAAACTACACGGAAGCACCAAAACTGCAAAGAGCCAGCGGGACCTTAGCTTTGGTCTCCAAGACCAGAGTCTCTGCTGTACTCTGCTCCTCTGCTCCTCTGCTTGCCTTTACTCACACACCGCGCTCATTCTCGCTCTTTCGCTCCACTCTCACATGCATGCATGCACACTCCACACTGCACTGAGTTAGTTTAGCTCTGAGAATATCTAGTGAATGTACAGTGGACGTTTGTACAGAAATAACTGCTGCAGCTCCTCCAGACCAACAGAGGTTTCCCGTGTCTTGTGAAGTGACGGGGCTCCGCAGCGAGTAACGTTATCGCCTCCGACCAAAACTCCGGCGTCTCCCCTGTTCCCTCCGACCGCGGTCGGGAGGCTGAAGCAGGAAAAGCCAACACTAGGATCAGCAGTGATTCATGGAGAGACCTTGGTCTGGTCAGCTAACATTACTGCCAAGATATAGAGTGATATTGTGCTTTTAGCTGACGTGTGTCTCCTCACTGTGTTGAGCGATGCTCCTTCATGTCTATGTAGAGCGAACACAAGCGCGAGCAACAGGACGCTGACTTTCGTTGACTTAACGGCCACAGGTGTCGCTGTTAACAAGCATTTCTGAAAGTTACAAATAGTCCCTTTAACCTTTATTTAAATCTCGAGGAATCACTGAGGGCATGCCATCATTTTCAATGATGTTGAGAGTACAATAAAACAAAATAAATACACACAGAACATAATCAACGAATCACAAGAAGCAATCAGCCAGACGACAATAGAACAACGTTAAAAACAGTTCAATTCAGTTCAAGTAGTTTGTAATCATGGATTTAAATCACATAGAGGTACAAATGTGTGTAATTTAATGTGTTTTATTACACGGCTGTGTTGAATACTCGATTCTGATTATGAATCACAGCGTTCTGTGGTCTGTAATTTCTTTATAACGTTGCTAAATTGCTATGTATAGCAGACCGTTGCTATGGCGTAGTTCTGATGTCGGACTCTGGCGGACCGTTTTTGTGTCAAAATATTGATTTCTTCAGTAAGTAGCTGTGTAATAAGTGGGATAATGTACAGCTAGCGGGACATGTTGGGAAATAAACCCCCCTGTCTGGGATTCTTTCTCAACAATGAATGGCCTGCTGTTCATTATCCCTTACTTGTAAACTGAGCCAAGTTTTTGCAGCACAAACACAAAAAGCAGTTTCTCCAAATTTAGTGTTTGCACGCGGGACTTCAAGGTTTAGCTGATCACTTGAACGAGTCGAATAATGACTAGAGGACCAAGTTAATAAGGACGGGATGTATGACGGCAAGTTACCATTAAGGGCTTTATAAACGTCACGTCTTACTGTTAGAGATGCCCACCGTACCTTTTCATACAAAATGCAATGATGAGTAGAATAACTGTTATAAATCTATAAAGCGGAGTGATAAACTGAATCTAAGGGTTTGAGAGAGGAGGCAGAGGATATAGATAACGTCACCATAATCCAAGACAGACAGGAAAACTAGCTATGTCTCTGCACAAATATCTAATGTTTTTGTCGTAGTGTATCAATGTGAAATTAAAATGTAAGTTTTGGGTCAAGCCAGATACCGAGGTATTTATACTCCGAGACCCGGTCAATACCGAGTCCATTCAGAGTGGTAACATGCAAACTGTTGTCCACAGTATATTTAGTCTTCTTTGCAATCAGAACTAATTTCGGATTAAAAAGTGTATTTTGTAATTTGTCAAAGGTCCGATAACATTTGGAAAGTCTAGAAGAGCCGCACGATTGAATTATTCTATTCATATATTCTGATCTCTGATGTGCATGCTGCAAAAGTAGCGCGCAGCAGTGAGATGGCTAACAAGAAGAGTTGTATTTACTGTAACTGTAATAAACCCTGGCTGGGTGGTTAGTAACATGTTTTTTCTGTGGTTTGACAAACTCAGAACACATACTTATTTGTGCTCTATCGGGACTTTAAATTATTTATATAACTTAAATCTGACTGACTGACTTATTTGATTTATTGCTTATGATTGATATCCAAAAAAAAAAAAAATAGATCTCTTGTTGATGGGAGAAATAAAACCCTGTCTGCTTTAAAGCCATTATTGAATTGGCTCTATCATTAAAACTGTGACCAGCATGTATCAAACAGATCTGGTCCTCATCAGGACTTTAAAAGTACTTCAGATGTTTGGCAGATCCACTTTCACATTTTTGGATGCTGATATATTACGTAAACAAATCTCTACTAGTGCATATTGTTGTAGTAGTTAGATAAAACCATTTAACACGTGATGTGTTTGCTGGATTTGTTCCCTTAAATGACCTCAAGTTGCAATTTCTTAAAAACAACTTAACAAGACCTCCTTCGACCGGTGTAAACACCCAATTAAAGAGGTGTTTCAAGCAGGAAATGTGTTCCCAGAAGGTGAAGAAGAAGTGTTTCTCTTCCTCCTCCATAACTGCTGTCAGTCAAACGAGACACTGAAGACGTGGAGCTGCTCAACACAACCAGCTGTGTGTCTGTGGTGGACGGCTATAAAGTATCACACACACTTTCCCTCAGGCCGTTTCTGTACGTCCTGATGTTGCATTCAGATTAGTAATAGATGACACACTAGATATCGACACGTGTTAATAAGAGATGACAGTAAACTGCAACAACACAAAGAACTGCCAACGCTCTTGACTTTCTGCCGCCCGTCGCCGCAGATTTACAAACTAGATGTCGAGTCTGTCAAAACTCTGCTCGTCTTTCAACTAGAAATAAACCCTCTGATGACATGCAGGGTGCTGGGAAGAGCTCCAGCATCACATTCTGGTGTTTGCTCTTCATGGGTTGATGGGTAAACCACCTTAAAGCTGATTCATCCTTTATCCATCACAATAAATAAAACAAAGCTAATACCGAGCCGCCACAAACTTCACACACGTGTACAAACAACAAGTCAAACAGTAAAGACAGAAAGGTAATTTAAAGGGACTGTTTGTAACTTTCTAAGCGTATAAATGTACCGGGTCGGGACACATGCGCGCTCGCGTGTGTCAGGACTCTCTGCTCCTCTGCCTGCTTGCCTTCACTCACACAGCGCGCGTCATCGCTGTCTCGCTCCACCTCTACACGTGCATGCGCGCTCACTCCACACTGCAGAAGAGTTAGTTTAGCTCTGAGAATATCTAGTGAATGTTCAGTGGATGTTTGTGCAGAAATAACTGCTGCAGCTCCTCCAGACCAACAGAGGTTTCCCGTGTCTTGTGAAGTGACGGGGCTCCGCAGAGAGAAACGTTATCGCCTAGGTGAGTGTTTTTGTTGCCTAAACCTAAACTGTGGACCGTAGTTATGTTGCTTGGCGTACAAATGACACGCAGAATGTCCTTGTTATGTTATGCTATTTATACGCCTTCCCATGAGATCATCAAATTATATTAAACTAGAAAACCAAAGGAATCCATCGGTACCAACCATGTCATACTAGCTTGTCGTGAAGGAGGCTAAATAACGCTCCAAACTTATGCTGAATTTTGGCGAGGAAAAACTGTCATGTCCATTTTCAAAGGGGTCCCTTGACCTCTGACCTCCAGATATGTGAATGTAAATGGGTTCTATGGGTACCCACGAGTCTCCCCTTTACAGACATGCCCACTTTATGATCATCACATGCAGTTTGAGGCAAGTCATAGTCAAGTCAGCACACTGACACACTGACAGCTGTTGTTGCCTGTTGGGCTGCAGTTTGCCATGTTATGATTGGAGCATATTGTTTAATGCTAAATGCAGTACCTGTGAGGGTTTCTGGATCAATATCTGTCATTGTTTTGTGTTGATAATTGATTTCCAATAATAAATATATACATACATTTGCATAAGTTAAGCTTGTCACATGTTTTCTGTACTTATGTCACGTTGTTTCCATACATATTTTACTTAGTTTACGTACTTATTTTTAGCCCAACCATGATGTTTTTCCTAAACCTAGGTGAGTGTTTTTGTTGCCTAAACCTAACTGCGGACATTACTGTAGTTTTGTTGCTTGGCGTACAAATGACATGCGAAAAGGCTAAAATGCGTCCTCATGACACGCATAATATCCTTGTTATGTTGTGCTATTTATACGCCTTCCCATGAGATCATCAAATCATATCATATCATATCACTGTCCACTCCCATGTAATGTTAATTTGCGATTAATCGCAATTAACTATCTCAATCAATTGACAGCCCTAAAAATAACATAAGTCAGACTTGAGTTTCTGGAGGTTAAACAATAAGAACTTAGAAAACATGTTGTCAAGAGATGAAATAAAAGTGTATTGAAAGTTAAATGACTCCCTCGCTCTTACGTTTCAACAAGCCGTTTAACTTCCTTTTCCAGGCCAACTAACCCCTTTCTGGAAAACACTGACTAGTACTCTGACGTGTGCATTTGAAGACATCAGGTTCCTTTTACATAACTTCACAGGACAGGGCTCCAAACTCTCTCTGGACACATGAATAAAGACAACACTTGGACGACAAAAAGGAGCAGCGAGGAGGAGGAGATGGCGTTTATGTGCAGACCGAAGTGAAAGTTAACGTCTTAATGTGAGTTCACAGTCGTCACAACAGCTTGAAGCGAATGAATCGCTCACACAAATAACACTTTCACACAAGACCACCACCACCTCCACCACCCCTCTGTTAGATGTGAGCAGGCCGTCCGCTGCTGTATGGATTGAATCATAAGCGTCTGAAATGGCGTGACTGCGGACTGTGAGTTATGCTCAGATCTATCCCAGACATCAAATGCTCTGGACATCCATCACTCAGCCGCTACATGACATTTATGGCCACTCATGTGTTCGCTCCTTTGCCTTTTGCTTTGGCACTCTGAAATACGCTGCGGCTACAAACTTCCAGATATAAAGAGAGAGCTTTCCTACGCCAGCTCCTCCATAAAATAAACTATTAAAATAGAACTTAAAAAGTCTACTTTGACCATTTAAAAAAAGTATTTCTCATCTAAAAGAGCCCAAATGTCTAGATATTGTCAATTCTTACTCTTAATTTAAAAATACTATACAAAATACGTGTTCATTTTCAGTATAATGATCCTGTATAAGACTGAGTTCAACTTTAAAACTATCGTACGAGGTCAGAGAAAGTCTAATATCCACCCAAGTTGTGTTCAGGTGTAAAGACAGATTGCTCTGTCTATAAGAGAGCCAGTTAATTTACCACAAATGTAAATACAGAGACAAATACAGAGGATGAAACCTGCCAAATAAAAAAATAAATTAATAAATAAATAAATTACTCAATAAATAAATATGTCATTAAATGTAACAAAAATAATATTAAAAATAAATGTAGCCATTAATTAATTGATAAATGTGAAATAAATTGATCATGTATTTATTTATTTATTAATTTATTAGCTGCAAAAAGAGCAAAGTCATCTTAAAGACATTAACACTGTGGGTTTGATTCAATTAAAAGCTGTTTTTCAGCAGATGTCCTGCTTTCCCACACACCTTAAGACAAAGGAGCAATAAAATACCACAATGATTAAACAAGATAAACAGCAAACAACAAAATTAACTGCAGGTTTAAAGGGTCAAGGATAAGACTGTTCAGACAGACTGATCTTAACCGACAAATATGTGATGATGAGGACTAAATAAATTAAATTGATTTCACTTTAATGAAATTAAAATGAATGACACATGATTTAAAAAAAATACAACGACAACAAGTTGTTTAAAAAAGACCTGTTAGTGATTACAGTTTTGATTCTGAAGTACAAAATGCAAATATAAACTTTTAAACCCTTTGACAGAAAGTTATTTTCATATTGTAGGAGTTACATGAGGCTGACATTTTTAATATAACTATAGTCACATACTGTAAATCCGTTATATTTGGGCTTGTTTATGTCTGTATGGAGGAGGGAACCTGCCAAAATCAACAATACATGAATAAATAATTAAATAAATGACTTGATTAATAAAACAAATATGTCATTATATGTAGCAAAAGTAAAATTAAAAATAAATGTAGCCATTAATTAATTGATAAATGTGACATAAATTGATATTTCTGTTTTAATTTGCTTCTTTATTTCTTAATGTTTGTATTAATTCCCTTATTTATTTACTGTTCTGTTTAATTTTCCATTTTATTTTATTTATGTATTAATTCTTATTATTTATTCATTTATATTATTTATAATATTTATTTATTCATTTTTGCATTTATCATTTATTTATTTATTTTTGCGTTAATGTTTCATGTATTTTATAATGCATTAAACAGAACAGTAAGTTAATGAGGAAATGAATACAAAGATAAATAAATAAAGAAGCAAATTAAAACAGAAATATACATTTATTCCACATTTTATCAAGTAATTAAATATTCTTTAATATTATCTTTGCTACATTTAATGACATATTTATTTATTCATTAATTTATTTTTTATTTTGGCAGGTTCCCTCCTCCATACAGACATAAATAAGCCCAAATATAACGGATTTACAGTATGTGACTATAGTTATATTAAAAAAGTCAGCCTCATATAACTCCAACAATATGAAAATATCTCATTGTCAAAGTGTTTCAAAGTTTATATTTGCATTTTCTACTTCAGAATCAAAACTGTAATCATTAACAGGTCTTTTTTAAACAACTATAATCTTGATCTCAGCCCTTTAAACCCTGCGAAGAGTGTTGTATTTTTTTTAAATCATGTGTCATTCATTTTAATTTTGTTTTTTCAAGTCAAGTGAAGCCAATTTAATTTATTTAGTCCTCATCATCACATATTAAACCTGTAGTTAATTTTGTTGTTTGCTGTTTATCTTGTTTAATCATTGTGGTATTTTATTGCTCTTTGTCTTAAGGTGTGTGGGAAAGCAGGACATCTGCTGAAAAACAGCTTTTAATTGAATCAAACCCACAGTGTTAATGTCTTTAAGATGACTTTGCTCTTTTTCGAGCTAATAAATAAATAAATACATGAATAAAATCAAATTTTCTCTGTCCCCTGTGTGTGAAAGGTTAAAACCGTGATGGACAGCCGTCAGGTTCGGCCTTCCTGCATTGAATTGAATGAATTTGCTGCATGAATTTGCGGCCCGTGTCCGCGGCCTCTGCTGTATTTAGTCTGATAATAAACCAGGGAGAGACAGAGGTGGAGGAGCCAAGAGCCTCGCCAGGGCATGATAACACCTTGACAATTCAACACACATGTGCCGCGGCGTGCTGGGCCGCCGCCTCGGGGCAGAGCCTCAACCAGCATGTGGAAGAGGTTTTCCACTCAGCTGAACGTCCAGTACCTCCAGTGCGGCGGCCCCGGAGCCAGATCCAACTCTGCGGTATTAGGCATCGAGGCCAGCTGTGGATTAACACAATTTGCACCTCCTCTCGGTGCAGGTAACACCCACACCTCCCCGCGGAGGTCCAACTCGTCAGATTTAGCCGTTGGCTCCACCTTCACAGCCTTTTGAGTTAAAGCCAAAATAAAAACACATAAATTTGCGAGACACACACAGAAAGACGGACGTCTCTCAAGACGAAACCAGGTTTTGTTACCAAAGATATTACATTTACAAAGAGTAAATTCAATTCGAGAGCCGTAATGGAATAAGAGCGAGAGAATCTAATTTAACATCACTGCACCCCACTGCTGTTTTAAAATGCTTGAACAACTTCTCGAGGCATTTTGTTTCGTCCGCGGCGAGCTGAGACACTGTGGCGTTCACATTCTCCCTCACATCCTGCCATCGATCCATCACTTACGGGCGGGGACCCTAGCATAACAAGCTCATGATATCAAAGGTTGGGACATCTGTGTTTTATATGTAAAGACCCTCAAAACACCTGTCAGAGTCCACACTCCACTTGACAAGTTTGACATTTCCAGAGAGAGCGCTGGTTTCTGTTTGTTTTTCTCTCCAGCCTTTGTCTCTTATATTTGATCAGAGTTGGATCAAGTCTCTTTAATATATCTGTGAGTGACACGACTGAAATGTAAATATCAGGCGTTCACACTTAAAGAGCTCTCAGGAAACAGATGTAATAAGTTATCAAAATAAAAGCTGGTGTTTATTTACAACACAGTCTCACGGCAGTTTGTGAAATAGTCACAAAGTTGAATCTGTTTGAGTCGTGTACATAGACACAAATTTCCCTTTTTTTTCCCCTTTTTCTCGTGACGCTCAGCTTGACTTTCAACAATGTATTTTTCGTGCTTTTTCCTATGAATGTCCAGCAACACGTGACGCACAGGTCAATTTCCGCTCCAGTCTTTTCAAAATAAAACTACTTAGTTAGGTTCGATCGACTTGGTTAGGTTTAGGTTTTTCTCTCTCTTACTCTCCATTTCTCTCTCTGTCTCTCACTCACTGAAGGTCCTTTCAGACACAACGCGACAACGCCACCACTGCGCTCTGAAACCCGTCATTTCCAATGGCTAGCGTCACGCCACGATGGCTTTCACCGCTGCACGCTGTGATGTGCGGCAAGCGCAGCTCAAACTTCTTGTGTCACGATCAAGCCCCAAGAAAGAGCGCCGGGCTGTGAAGCAAATTTTCGTAGTGGCCAAATGGCGTTACAACAACTTCTGTGTCCGTCACGTGATGCCATTGGGTCCAAAAATACTTTTCCCCATAGACTTACATTGGGAAAAAGACGTCTGTAACTCAGCATGAATCAACTTCCCAGTACGAACACTTGAATAGCCCTTAACCTAGAGTTATTTTCCTTCCTCCGTTCATGTGAATGAGACCCAGACCGAGGCTGGAGCGAGGGAGTTAAAGGAAACGCTACTGCGCCTGCTCTATGGGCCCAATGGATGCGGAAGATCGCCAGGTGATCCGGGTTCTTTATCACTCGACAGTCGAGCCATTAAGGCTTCATGTGCCACTGAGCAACTCTCATAGGAATGAACGGGAGCCCGCCTGCGACGCTGTATCCAGTTCTCTTTATACATCCATGGTCGCAATCACCTCTCTTCCCGCCGGAAAACAACATTTACCGTAGCTGTGTTGTCGTCCGGGTGGAATTCAAAATAACTCACCGATTGACTCCTATAATCGCAAAAACATTCATGAATATTAAAAACGCAGGGAGGATGAGGTTGAGAAGTTTGCAGGACATGAAGGAGATGAGAAAGGAGGAAAGGAAGGGAGTGAAGGAGAGAGTGACGGGAAGAGGAAAGAGAAAAGGAAGAGGGAGGAAAGAAGGAAGGGAGGAAAGATGATGTAGATTTATCTTTCCTCTCTTCCCTCTTTTTCATCCTTCCTTCTTTCCTTCCTTTCCTTTCCTTTCCTTTCCTTTTGAAGCAAGGGAGGGAATGAAGAAGGATGGAAGTGAGGAAGGATAACGGGAAGTGTTTGCCGCTCCTACAAACAATTGACCTGTGTGAGCTTTTGGTGTTTTTTGGCTCACAGAGAGAGAGAGAGAGAGAGAGAGAGAGAGAGAGGCCGAGGCTCAGAGTGCTGACGAGAGGCTTAGCTGGTGTTGAGCCGCTGTGGGCGGAGCTTCACACTGTGGGGGGGGGGAGGATGGGAGGGATGGGGAGGCAGGATGAGGTGGTGGGGGGGCGGGAGGGTCTGCCCTCTGACATGACCCTGTCAAATGAGACGGGAAGCAACACGTAGGCCTGCCAAAAAGCTCAGGTGAAGGTAAGACTCTGATTTTAACACTATTTTCTCACACTGTGTGCACTTTACTAGATTATACTGTTGTTAATCTTTTATTGTTTACACCAGATGAATTAAAAATAGCAACACAAAGTGTGTGACATAAAAAAAAAACAATCTCTAACAGAAGCTGGTTCACCTTGTTTAGTGTCGCTACTATACACATACAGGTATTCTAGAAATTCACCTGGACAATGTGCTCTGAGCAGCCATTCAGTGGGTCTAAATGACCCACACCTTTCACCGCCTACACAGGACAGAGGCTCTCATTATTCACCTCACACACAGTCACACAGGAAAACAAAACCAACAGTAAATCAGAAAAAATATACAGTCATAGTCATCATAGCAGTACCACCTAAATATCAGAAATGTGTATATTGTTTTATGAATTTAAAGTGAGAGAAAACAAAGAGCATTCACAAAAAATTATATATATATATATATATATATATATA
>CAKAOH010030884.1:24766-42805 GCA_916701665.1 Sebastiscus tertius
ATTTAAGTTATTTTAAGTATTTCTTTAAAATAAAAAAAACAGTAAATACAGTAAAACTGAAAAAATATAACCACAAACGCATATTTTTATAGCATTTTTCATTATTTTATCGTAATTTTCATCAATACAGTTTTCATTTAAATTCATATATATTGTACATATTTTTATAGTATTTGTTTTCATATTTTTATTGTAATTTTCTTCTATACAGCTTTCATTTAAATTCAGATAAATTATACATATTTTTAAAGTACTTTTCATGTTTTTATAGTAATTTTCTTCTATACAGTTTTCATTTAAATTCAGATATATTGTACATATTTTGAGTATTTTTTCATATTTTAAGGGTAATTTTCTTTTATACAGTTTTCATTTTGATATAGATATGTTTGACATATTTTTAGAGTATTTATGACATTTTTAGAGTATTTTTTTTCTATACAGCTCTCATTTAAATTCAGATATATTGTGCATATTTTTATAGTATTTTTTTTATTATTCCTTTCTATTCTTTATTTAAGTTTCTTGATTTTTGTACTTACTTTTAATTTTCATTTAATTTCCTCTTACTATGTTTATATCTTACTTTGTTTATGTTATGCACCAATACACATAAGCAAATTCCTTGTACGTGAAACCTATAATAATAATAATAAACCAGATTCTGATTTTAGTTTAACCTTACAAACCAATCAGGAAGCCGGTACATACAGCACAGCATCGTACAGTGTGTACTGTACTACTGTAACAGGTGTGACATCAGAGGTTATTCACAGAGACACTGAGCGTGTACTGTGTAGTACTGACACACACACACAGTAAATGAAAGTCTGCTAGTGTTAACCTGCTTTACACATGTTGAATGGACTTTCATTCAGTGCTGCACTGCCCTCAAGTGTTCACAGTACTCTAGTGTTTATGACTACAAAGGTTTTACAGTATATGACGGTATCTGTATGAACTGTAGTACTACGTCTAATAAAAGGATGCTTTGTTCAATATGAAATAAACAGATTTTTTCTTATCATTATTACTCTGTTTGTATAAAATATAAAAATATATGTAAATGTTTCTGTATTGTGGTACAATGTATGGCAGTACTAGTAATAGTAGCAGCATATTAATAAACTGCAGGTAGTATTGATAGTAGTAGTGGTAATTGTCGTTGCAGTAGGCACAGTAATAGCTGTAGTTTCCATTAATATTTGAGGTTGTGGCATCATCAATATCTACAGCATTGACATTGACATTTGTATGGATTTGTGGTAGTAGTAGCAGTAGTACTAGTATCAGTTTTGTCAGTAGCAGTAATCGTAAAGCAGTAATGCTCTCTGTTTTGATTGACTGTTCGCAGGTTATGAGTCTGTCAAGAGAAAAGAAGTTCCGCTGAGAGAGAATGAACATTTGTAATCGGTGAGTAAACAACCATCATCATCTCCGTCTACCTCTAGAAGCTATTTGTAGAATTTAAATTTGAAATTTAAATTTACTTAATTTTTTAAAAATGAGTTCAGTCTGTTCGTATTCAGTTAAGTTAGACTTTTGTATAGCCCAGGAGTCAGCAACCTGCGGCTTCGGCTTTTTGTCGTAAAATTACAACTTTCTTTTCGTAATATTACAACTTTTTTTCCCGATAAAGTTATGATTTCTTTCTCATAATAATACGACTTTTTTTTTTTTACGATAGGTAAGTAAGTAAATAGTTATAATAGTATGCATATTGATCATATGTTTAATGTTCAGCAGAGGCCATTTCGGTAGAGACATTAAATATGACAATAGAATATAAATAATGTAGTTTTACTTTAGTGCAGCACTTTGTAGGCCGACGTTTAACTGGCGTCATTATGGTTGTCCAAATGGCGGCGGCGTAGCTCTGCTGCTGGGCGCTGGCGTTGCGATGGAACCTTCTTTGAAGGAGAACAGACTTCGACACAACACCTGCCTACGTTCAGGCCTTCTCTCAGGGCTTCCGTAGAAGACATAACACCATGAAAGGTACTAGTGTATTGTAGATATATAGCCTAGTATTGGTATTTGGGTCACAGGCTGCCTTTAAATTGAATTAGTCAGGTTATATTATCGACATGTAACGCTAAACGTATGAGATCCGTGAAATCGCGGGAGCGCGCTTGCTGTTCAACCGACATTCAAAATGGTTAGCTAACGCTAGCTTAAATATGTGACGGACTTTTCATTGCTTTTTCATTTTAACACCATGTTTAGTTACTAAAACAGTGGAGTAGATGACAAAAAGTGAGACACAATGTAAAAGTAGCCTAACTTACTTTAACAGGGGTGTTAAAATGGTGAACTCAGCGTCACCTGAAGGCAACCAGCGTGTTCCAGATAAACCTGTCTGTCCATTTACAGTGTCGCCCTCCTTCCCTTCCCTGTCTTTCATTAGCTAGTTAATATGTTACTCTACCTAACTATGAGATATCCTGACAATATAAAAACCGTCTTCCACCGCTGAAACATCCACCTTTTAACTCTCCCACCTGCGAAGAAGCCTGAACCAGCCGGAGTAAACCAGCCAGCTGTACCGGTATGTTCCTGAGTAACAAACTTCTGCCTGATAAAACCTTATCTTCCTAGTCCTGATAAAACTCTGTAAAATAATTAACATTTCTTTATACATAATTAATTCAACCTTTCTATAATATTTTTTGTAAATTTTAAAATTAATTTAAAAACTGTTGGAAGTCTATTTCTCATAGTTTCCACTACTTGGTGGTCTAATCCTCCTAGTCCTGATACAATTCTATAAAATAATCTATATTTATTCATAAATAATTAATTCAACTTTTCTATTATATTTTTTGTAAGTTTTAAAAAAAAAATGTTTTAATGAAATTAAAAAGCTGAGGAAAACTGTTGTATTGTTATATATTTAAAAGTTTTATAGGCCTTTAAAAAAATATTAGAGTACTTATTTTTGCTTTGTTTTGTTTATTTTTCTATTTTATTTAATGCTTTATTGTTACCTATTCTTTATTATGTACATTCCTTACAGGGAATTATTAATAAGGACTGAAATATATGACTACTACTGTGTGCAACTTTAGATTAGAAAATAATTCAAACTGCACCCCAGCTCCACAAATCTCCTTAAATAACACGTCCTCTGTGTCCTCAAAGCTTCAGTCATTTTATTAAGTAAATTTACTTAGCCTAAGTGTTGTACTGAAGTAAAATGTAAATATATTTGTACTGTAGGCTATTTAATTTTATGCAAATTTATACTTTTACTGTGCTTCACTGCAAATATCTGACTCTAAACATTTATCTTACACATTTTATTACTTTACTTATAAAATCTGCATATAAAATATCATGCATTATTCGTATATTATTATTTTATTAAATAAATTTATTTAGCCTAAGTGTTGTTCTGAAGTAAAATATTGATTTACTTGTACTGTAGGCTATTTAGTTTTATGCAAATTTATGCAAACATTTAGGTTTAAAACATCTACTGTACACATGTAGTTACTTAACTTGTAAAATCTGCATATAAAATATCTTGCATTGTTATTATTTTATTTGAAATGGAGTGTTTTTTTAGTTTTCACATTAAAAAAATAAAATAAATAATATTAATAAATAGTAGTAAATAATAATTAAAAATAAATGTAGGAAAGATGGTTAATTAAACATGTGAAAACAAAGGGACTTGGTTTGTTGTTACAATTACAAAGGTATACATATATGCAGTATATTCACATGTGTATACAGTATATCTCAATACACATGTTTAAATATAGACAGACGCAGATGTATACAGGTGATTGCAGGACACCCAAAGAGTAGACAAAATGGAAAAATAACAACAAATAATTGAACGAATAGATAAATAATAATCAAAAATAATAATAGTAATTTTAAAAATAATATGATTATTATTATTATTATTATTATTAATAACAATAATAATAGTAATAATAATAATAAAAATAATAACAGATAGTCGTAAATAATAATTAAAATATTTATATTAAATATTTTATATTTATAATTTTTTATAATTAACATATAAAGACATATACACATCCACATGTCTCAATACACATTTAAATATAGACAGACACAGCTACAGTATGTATACATTGCACTAGTAAACGAAAAGACAGGCTCATCGACAGTTACAGTAAAAGAGGGGTTTTCACATGACATGACATCAGTATCCTCTGTATGCAAGTGTTGGCATGTACACAACATGTAAACGTGCGTGTCCATATGTACCATCTGGACCACAGAGTACAGTGTCAGACTCCTCTTGTCCTCACTATAGTTGGATTCACCATCAGCACATTTCCAGCTTGTATAAACACAATAAGAGCAAGAGGTCACCCTCAGGTCACACTCACCGTCGGGTGGCTTTCACACACAGGCTCTATGGCAACGCCGTGGACACACAAGGATTCATCGCCGTTTAAAACCACATAGAAAACGTAAAAACAGTAATTTTTGCTCAGATGTCAAAGTGTGGAAGCTTGACTGGTGAGTTGTTGCACTACATTTGCTGATACGAGAGCAGTTTGAGCGGTGATGTTCAGTCCTGAATGTGAGTTGCTGTTTATGAAAGACTGATTATTTGTGGTAAGTCTTCTTGAAGCTGAGTATTTTTTTATCTTAACTTTAAGTGTCAGAGCCTGCAGCTATTTGTCTCACATGCAAAGCAACAGATTCCACTTTCCAGATGACGCTGCGTGGGTCAAAATATGAGACGTGACTGGAAATAAATAACTGATTATGCTTAACAAAGCCAGCAGTGTTTGGCATTGAGTGAAGAGATATTGTGAATGCTGACGTTCCCATCTTGACATGTGTTTTTAGTGATTATTCAATAAGAATTTACAGTGATTGTTGATCCTCTCCTTCCTTTTCTGCATGTTTTATTGTTTTATTGCATGCCGATATCACTAATAAACTGTTTCCATGCAGAGAGGGAGGTCGCTGTGCAGAGATGGCTATGGTATGCCTGACAGACTTTGAGGAGTATGCTAAGGCGCATCTCTCAAAGGCCACCTGGGATTATTACGCAGCCGGAGCAGACGAATGCTGCACCAGGGATGACAATCTACTGGCTTACAAAAGGTACGGTTTAGTAAATACAGACGTTCAAGGTCACTACAAATACACAATTTAAGCAGTGTTTATGTGCTGAATAACATACAGATTCACCATCGGGGGTTGAGATAATTTATGTTAAGATAGTTTTAATAGTAAGACTGAAGATCACATGACGACACAGCCTGTAAATAGCACCATAAATTAAAGCTTCTGTGGACTTTAGACTGCTGTAACTGATTTGTGTTTATGCATTACAGTGTGTGTGAATTGGACAAAGATTAACTTCGTGGTTCTCTTTTTGCACTCCTGTCAGCTTTCCTAATGTCTCCATAAAGAAAGACTGATGGACTGCTTCTCCTGATGTTCTGTACATCTCTGTTTTGGCTACAACAAGCCGGTTACTAAGGAGGATTTTGTTGATATGTTTGCTGATGTGTTTGGGGGGTCAGGTCAGACATGTTTCCCCCTGCAGGAATAAAGGTTGGGTTGTGTCTTGGAAAGATGATCTCAAGTCGTATAGCTTTGGGAAAACAGAATCCCAGAAAAGAAATATGATTTTCACGTTGTCATCTCAAGATACTGGATTTTGCAGTGCTTTGTCAACAGGTTGGTTTGGTTCCATGAAAAGTTGACATGCTGTCAATGACTTACAGTATGCAATGTAAACAGGCAACAGGCAATGCAGAGTCACAGTCAGATTCCACCACTTTATCATCCATTAAAGCTTCAATAGGCAGAAAGTTTTTGGCATCATTGGGTAAAAATCCCATGATAACCTTTCAGCATATTGTAACTCAAGTGTTCTGAGAGAAAACTAGACTTCTACACCTCCTCATGGTTCTGTTTTCAGGCTTTGGAACATTTAGCCTGTGACGGGAGTCTTTGACCAATCACAGGTCATTTCAGAGAGACAGAGCGTTCCTGTTGGCTGTGCTCTGGCTGGTGGGCGGTGCTTGGTATTTCCTCAACTTGATCTCAACATGGCTGCCGGGTCACAATCTTTCTCATTTTACAGCTAAACCGTGCACTACAAGATGATTCTGAAAACATCTGAGGAGAGAAATAGGCATTAACGTAACAGAATATTGATTCATATTTGATCAGCGCTGCCTAGTTTGACCGTTTGATCGGAGTTCACGAGTGACTGACAGCCGGCCCAGAGACGGCAGGCTCCAGATCAGCTCTTACTGCTTGTCTTCCTCCGGTCTTTGAAATCTTGCAGATGCCGTTAGGAGCACCGGAGGACACATGATTTTTTTCAGATTACCTGTTTTATGCACTACTTTAATCATATTTGCTCCATTCCTACCCACTGTAGCTTTAAATGTCAGTCTGGTAAACGACGCATTAATGGACAATGAATAAAACTGTATTGTGTTATTGACACTTTCCCCCATAAAGACGTTTTTTAAAGATAAATGTGCACAGTCTGCATATACATGCATTAATATCTCTACGTCGACTGGATTAAAATGGAGGCTCTGCCTTTTATTTACCTGTTGCCATGGTGAATCGTAGTATCAGAGCTCCATTGATGATGGCTTTTTACGTTCAGGCTCAACCTACTCCAAGTTGATTGAACTGACTGAGTTTCCCCCCTCAGGATCCGTCTGAGGCCTCGTATCCTGCGGGACGTGTCGGTGAGCGACACTCGGACCACCGT
This sequence comes from Sebastiscus tertius, assembly GCA_916701665.1. Lineage (NCBI taxonomy): Eukaryota > Metazoa > Chordata > Actinopteri > Perciformes > Sebastidae > Sebastiscus > Sebastiscus tertius. Next base: position 31,506 of record CAKAOH010030884.1, read on the forward strand.
GCAGGGGACGGAAATCAGCTTTCCGGTCGGTATCGCACCGACTGCCTTTCACTGCCTGGCCTGGCATGAAGGAGAGATGGCCACAGCTCGGGGTGAGAACCCATAAAGTCTCATAATAACCCTCACAACACCCTCTCCAATCAGATCTACATGTAAATTCAGTCTTTAATTCCCACACTGATAACTTCTGACCTTCCTCCTCCCAGCCACCGAGGCTCTCAACACCTGCTACATCACCAGCACGTACTCCACCTGCTCAGTGGAGGAGATCGTTGCGGCGGCGCCGAACGGTTACCGCTGGTTCCAGCTGTATGTGTACCGGGACCGGAAGCTGTCCGAGCAGATCGTGCACCGCGTGGAGGCGCTCGGCTACAAAGCCCTGGTCCTCACCGTCGACGTCCCCTACACTGGGAAGCGCCGCAACGACATCCGCAACCAGTTCAAGCTGCCGCCGCACCTCAAGGTCAAGAACTTTGATGGAGTGTTCCAGGTAACTGAAGACATAGCAGACAACATAAGACAAGATAAAATAAAGTATTTGTATATCAAGCTGACACTAATGACCGTTGTGCTTTTTCTTTACCATGTGCAACTATCAGCAGGAGGCTGCCGCCGCAGAGGAGTATGGGATACCGGCCAACACCTTGGACCCCTCCATCAGCTGGAAGGACGTGTACTGGCTGCAGTCCATCACCCGCCTGCCTGTCATCATCAAGGGGATCCTGACCAAGGAGGACGCCGAGCTGGCCGTGGAGCACGGCGTCCAGGGCATCATTGTGTCAAACCACGGAGGCAGACAGCTGGACGGAGGCCCGGCTTCGGTACCACGTTACTTCTTCTTTAGTTTTATTAAAGATCGTTATGTTTCTCATGTTCATAGACGTTCATACCCACAGCAGATAGCAACAGCAATGACACAGCCCGGTTATAGGATTTTAAGAAGTAGTATAAGAAGTAGTAGTAGTAGTAAATACAGAAGTGAGCAGCCAAAGCAGTAGTAGTAGTAGTAGCAGCAGTAGTGGTGATGTGGTTTTATTAAGAGTAGTGGTAGTAGCAGTAGAACAAGAAGTTGTGGTTATACGTTTCTTGTTGTCATTGAAACAGAGTCACTGTGCAGAAGGAAGTAGACCAGCACGACCGCCTCGTAAAAAAGTAGTTTTTAAATATTTTTTACAAGATATAAAGTGTTCATTACAGAGTTTTAGATGGGCTGGTATGTGGATTTTGATACCTTTGGACGAGGGCTGTCATGATATCCGATTTTCACAACACGATTATTTGTGGCCAAAAGACTTCACGATAACGATGTTATTGCGATATCTACAGCATTTGAGATAAAATAATAACAATGTGATCAGTGAAAATCATCTTTGACTTTGTTTATTGTGCATTTTGTCTCTTTTTTTAGAAAACACTCAAAATACGAGTGTATGACGTGGAGAGAGTCTCTAACCATAACTATATATAAACGTATCTAAGAGGTGCTGCATTGTTTACACCAGTGTTTCCCAACCTGTTTAGCTTGAATGATGTCTTTGCATGCAGGAGACCAAACAGTTCTCAGTGATAATGTTGTTTTTGAAAGGCTAACTGCCAACAAATATGAATTGAAGCAATATATTTTGTTAGATAATAAATAAATAACGCTAAATATTGACCTTTAGACTTTAAAACGCCCTTAAAATATGGACATTTCCTGCTTTTCCCAGTTTCATATCATATTAAACTGAATATCTTTTGGGGTTTTGGACAAACAACAAAGACATTTTTGGACTGCTGACGTCTCCACCTATGCGTCTAACAGATTGACGCGCTGTCGGAGATCGTGGACACGGTGCAGGGCAGGATCGAGATCTATCTGGACGGAGGCATCAGGACAGGAAGTGACGTGTTGAAGGCGCTGGCCTTGGGAGCCAAGTGTGTTTTCATTGGTCGTCCAGCAGTGTGGGGCCTCGCATACAAGGTACAAACAGCAACGGATTCAGATTTCAGATTGATGGTGTTTCTTTTCATTGATATATTATTACTGACCACTATCTGGCTCTCTTGATATATTTCCCCACCACATACATACATATAATTGATAAAATGTGATATTAATTAATATTTCTGTTTTAATTTCCTTCTTTATTTATTTATCCTTGTATTAATTCCCTTATTTATTTACTCTTCTGTTTAATTTTCCATTTTATTTATTTATGTATTTATTTTTATTATTTTTTAAATGTATTTATTTATTTTTTATTTATCTATTTTATTTTATTGACAGCCCCCTCATTTGCAAAATGAGGCAGAAATGCATAAAGAAATGGGTAAATTGTGCATAAGTAAATAAATAAATGCATAAATACAAAAAGAAATAAATAAAAAATAAATGCAAAAGAAATAAAATAATAAAAAGTGTATAAAATAAATAAATACTTGAATAAATAAAGGGAAAATTAAACAGAAAAATTAATAAATGAAGGAATTACTACAAATATAAATTTGAAAGAAGCTAAATATCAATTTATGTCACATTTTATAAATTAATTAATATCTACATATGTTTTTAATATAATATTTTGCTACATTTAATGCCATATTTATTTATTTATTTATTGAGTTATTTATTTATTTATTCATTTATTTTTTATTTTTGCCGGTTCCATCCTCAATAGGGATAAGCCTCCAAGTCCAAGTGAAATTAAAGTTTCTCATTTGGAAAGAATGACCACGTCTAAACTAAAGCAGATGTGTACCGATGTTGATTTTATAGATAGATTATAGGATTACAGAGTGTGTATTTTCTAGTAACTGGGTCCTGTCTTATCCTTCAGGGAGAGGAAGGAGTGAGGGAAGTGCTGCAAATCTTAAACGATGAGTTCCGGCTGTCCATGGCTTTATCAGGTGAGTGCTGTTATAATTTGTGCCAAAATAAATGCAGCAACATCCTGTCTGTCCTAAAACAGCTGACGTGTTTCTATTCATCTGATCCAGGTTGCAGGAACGTGGCAGAAATCAACAGGAACCTGATTCAGTTCTCTAAACTCTAACAGACCAACAGAGGGCGGCAATGAGGAGGACTGAGCCAAACCAGCAGTGTTGAACTATAAAGAGACTAAGAAATATGTTCACCTCAGAACTCATGACTTTATGACTTGGAAACATGAGACAGTGTCTTGGGAATGTTGAGGGTCGGCGGCAGATTTAAAAAGTGAATAAAGAAAGTGTGTTTTTTAGCTTCTGGAGTGGAGAGGATGGAGGAACTTTTCATGAAACCAACAAACTTGTTTCGGTTTTATTGTTTGAGATGCTGACGGTGATTGTGGTTGAATAAACGCCTGTTGAAGTGATGAAGATCTGTTGCTCTTCTCTGGATCTATTCTCTATTATAAGCAGACGATAACAGACGTATAGCAGCAAAGCAGAAGTTTTTTTGGTTTTTGTTTATACACGAGACTTTACCTTTACAACCATTCTTTTTTAATGCAGGGGAGATCCTACGGAGGACGGAACCGCCCAAAATAAAAAATGACACGATAAAAAAAGAAAAATGACTCGATAAATAAATAAATGTCATTAAATGCAGCAAAAATAAAATTTAAAATAAACGTAGATATTAATTAATTGATAAAATGTGAGAGAAATGTGTGAGAAATTGATATTTCAGTTTAAACTTTATTTATTTCTCTTTTTAATAAATTCCCATATTTACTCTTCTGTTTAGTTTTCACTTTTATATATTTATGTATTTATTTTGTATTAATTATTAAATGTGTGTATTTATTTATGCATTTATTTATTTAATTATTTCTGCAAGAGTTTCCCTTTGCATTCCACCCCTTATTTATTTCCCCAAACTTATTTATTCATGTATTTATTTTTATACATTTTTAAATTAATTTATTTATTTTGCATTTATGTTTTATTTATTTATTTTTGCATTTATTATTTATTTATTTTTGAATTCATATTTTATTTACTTACGACAAAAGACATAAAAAAAAAAACATAAAATATAAGAAAGAATGACAATTTTAGACAATACATTTTATTCCTCCTCCTTTAATTGGGTTTGTCTTATCTACGACCTGCCGGTGCACCTATATATACTCAAATTTGAGAGCATAGACATCCAAAATGGACCCCATTTGTATTTCCTGTTAACACCCTAGGAAAAATACATCGGTCAATTTTGAGATTTTTGGCTATTCTGCTTCCAAAACATGTCGTCTTTCAGACTGATGGAAAGAAAAAATCAAAAAATACACATTTAGGTGTTTATTTTACTACTTTGTTTATTTGCGTCTGTAGATTTCTCCCAATTTCACCAAAAGTTACCATCAGATAATGCCTCATTTGCATATTTAAACATAACATTTCAGAAAACTTGTGAAACAAAACATAATTGTTTTAATATAAGTAATCAACTGGGGAAGTTTCATGCTGATATCTATTAGTTAAACATTTTACCATATTCTCCCGCAGTGTCTCAGTAGCTGACAGGAAGTGAACTTGGACCACAGCCGTTGCCGCGGCAACAGACTGGCAATGAAAAGGTCTACAGTAAATGCTCAACTCGAAACCTTAAAAACAGCTTGTGAAACTTGTTGCTGGTTATTTCACTGACAGTATCAGTGAAGTGTGTCACACCGGGGTTGGGAGATGCAAGAACACGCCGACAGCGAGAAAGAGAAGTAGCACAGGAAGTGACTTGAGGTCTGAGGGTTTTTTAAGGCGAACAGACGTCGATGCTCACTCAGACGCTTCAGCAAGCTTCAACAACTAGCTGGCACCGTGCAGCAGACGCTCACTCTGCTCAGTGTTCCTCTCGGAGTTCTAGCTGGTTAGACGAGCAGGCTGGAGGGAGGCCTCGGGTCCAGTCTGCTGAGGAGGATTTCTTCCAGGTAGGTCACCAACCAACTAGGTGGTTTAGATACGGCTCCATGATGTGATGTGAGGCGCTCCAGCCATCACAGTACACGAAAGTATCGCAACTTCATTCTGCACAGCTTTACAGGAAGGTGCCTTTAGGCTGCAGGGACGCATTTCATTTCACTTTAAGTCTGTTTTTTAAGTATTTGTGCCACTGAGCTACTTCGTCTCTTCGTTATTACACGTCAGCTGAGTCAGAATCTGCTTTATTGGTCAACTAGGGCTCCCTATTAAGTCGATTAGTGGACTAATCGGTCATTTTTGGTCTTAGTCAACAACAATTTCTTTGGTTGATTAGTAATTTTTTGTGCATTTTTCATGCTGAATGACTTATTTCCTAAGAAACTTGTGAGCTCATCTCTGGTGAACACCAGATTTAAAGTGGTGCTTTTGTGTTTCTCCGTGGATGCTGCCTTCAAATGGGGTCGTGTGTTCACGAGATGAGTCCATATGAACGCCCCCCTCTTGTGGTATTCACAACCTCATACATGGAAACTTTCTGAAAGCTTACGAGCTTTACGAGTTGTGACATGTTTGTTGACGTTGTTAGAAATGGCGGAGGCCTTGGTAGTTCATTTTTCGGTGCATAAAAAGTTAAAATATTGTAATTTTAGTCGTATAATGTTTGCAATTTTATAATATGTCTGAGGAAAATTTTGATAGTCATTATGTCTTTGCATTTCTTGCATTATGTTACCCACTGGCTAGCTCGCTATATTGTTAGCCTCTGTGACTTCTAGACGCCGACAGTAACGTTAATATTGCCGTTGCTTAGCAGCGGTGTTCTCACGACTTTAACGCCAAGCATATCGTGAATACGACTTCCCGTGTTGTAAAGTAAAACTCCCAGTAAGTATGTAAACATGGCCGAAACATGGAAAGTGCCTGAGTACATCTTCATAAACTGTATCATAAATGTTGTATTTTAGTGTATTTTCATTAAAGTGATAGTTACAGTTGTAGTGTAAAGTGTAGGAGAAGACATTCAGTTGCATTATTGTCTGTGGGATCTTGGTTTTATTGGTGATATTGCCTTTGAAATTTAGATTTTATAGGCGAGGATGGAAATCATATTTTTTGCCTTTATTGCATCTCCATTGTAATCTCCATGTTAATATAGTTTAGTTTACTTACAATTTATTCATATTCCTTAGCTTCTTACCTTTTAATAGAGACCACTCATATGCATATACGCCTTATGGTTGAAGAGCTAGTCCTGATTCATTTTGGTCATTTTAGGCGTTTTTTGCGAGAGAAAGAGATAGGGCTTTAACAGGTTATGCAGCATAAAGAAGTGTATTATAGATAGGTGAAGCTGTGTAATACAGATTACATACTGGTTTTATTAACATTAAACATGTGTCAAGAATGTTTTTAGCACTCATATAAATACAACATAAACTACCGGATAGTACACGTCAGGTACGAGTGAGTGACTGATGCAAACTGCTGTTGCTGTTACAAAATACGAAACATTATGAAAAACCAACCACACATCCTCTGATGTTGCTGATTTTATCTTAAATGAACACACAAGAGGATGTAGAAAATGGGTTGTCACTGTCCACAAAATTTGGCAAACATGAGACGGAAATGCTGTTTAGCAGAGATAGGTCTGACACCGTCTTCCAACAAGCATGGCTACGTGAAACACTAAACGAAGAGCCATCTTACAGAAGAAGTGATGTTTTTGAATTAGCATGAATTAACTTTTCCGGTTAATGTCTTCTTCTGGAGTCAAAACATGACATTCTCTACTATGAAGCAATCCCGTTTAGCTCATAAAATCAATTTCTGCCCACTGAAGCTTTTTTTTTGTCTCCACACAGGAAGTCTCACCAGCGTAACAACCAGCATCTTCAACCACAAGAGGACAATCAAATGGGGTAAGGTGCTGTTTTTGGGGCTTCAGTGTTTCAACATTTCTGCTCTTGATATTGCACATTTTTTGCAAAATGTCAACATCCTTTTATAATATATAATTATACATTTTATGTAAGGGATTTATCACTCACTGGAGATGAGTCTTGACGTTTGAAACAACATCACAGAAGATAAAAGTGTTGGATACAATCATTTTACAGCATCCGTTTTGATCCCTACTACTGTACATTATGTTTAATGTTACTTAGTTAGAAACTGTATTGTCCACAATGTGGGAAATTGTCTTTGGCTTCACCACAATCAACATGAATTACAAACAAGACAATGATGGGTTTATTAAATATTATATTATTTAAATATTTAAAAAATCTTTACGTAAATATTTAATCATTCGGAGTCCTGCAAACTTATAGAATAATATTAGAACAAAATGTAAACAAGAAATATTTAAAAAAGATAAGTCAAATGAAATATAAATGACATTTTATAAAAAATATATAATAAAGCATTAATAACTGATTAAAGAAAATGATCTACCTATTTCCCCCATTATTAAAAAATATATACATCTTCACCTAAATATTTAAGCATTTTTATTCCTGCATACTTATAGAATAATAATTTTTAAAAATAAAATGAAAAAATAAAACATTTATTAAAAGAAATTATATATAACACAAGTAAAATAAAATATTTAAAATACATATAAAAAGTTAATAATAAAGCAATTAATAACTAATTAAACTTTAAATTGTATAGCAACATTTAACCTGAATTAAAAAAATATCTTCATCTAAATATTTAAGCATTTAGATTTCTGCATACTTATAGAATAATAATTAAAAAATGGAAACATTTATTTAAAAAATATATATATACAATAAAAGTAAAATAAAATATTCACAAAAATATATAAAAATGTATATTAAAGCAATTAATAACTGCTTAAACTTTAAACCTTAAAGAAAAATATTTAAATTTACTTGTTTTCCAGTGGTGTCCTGTCAAAGTAAGAGAAAAATTATTTTTTTCTCTGAATTTTAAAACAAACACCTTCTTGCCTTTATTTGACAGAATGTACATTTGATAGTTGTATTTTGTTTTCTTTCTCACAGTATTTATACCTTATGTTTTACCTTTACTCACTGTATGTAGGTAGCTTAGCAGGAAACAGTTTTCAGAAGGGAAGTGGTCAACTGGTTCCTCCTTCTCGGATCACAGGACGCTCAACACTAAACAGAAAAGGGACTTTTGTAAGCTGCAGGCCTTCTTACTGTCAGGAAACTCCGTTAATGAAACGCTTCACATTAGAGATGGTTCAAGTTAGGCTTTGGGCCTTGTGAGTAGTCAGAGTCTGCCAAGTTAACCAGAGGAAGTGGTACGCAACCTAACAGAAATGCTGAGAGACAAACAAAAGCTTCCTGTTAGTACTAGTTTCACCCTCATTTCTATTACATACATAATAGATTTGCATTATAAATCCATGTAGCTGTTATGGATGCAGGCTCAACATCATAATCCTCTGAACAAAGTTAGGTTGCACTGCAAGGAGAGTCTAGTGTTGGAGGTATAAAATGACGTAGTAAAGCATCCTCACTTCCTCACTTCCTCTTCCTCCTCGTGTGCAGAGGAAGCGGTGATGACAGCGGGCCTGGGAGGCTGAGCCGCAGGTTTTCCCGTCTGGGCAGCAGGCATCAGTCCAGGGATCCTCCGAGACCTCCGGCTCAGCCCGAGAGACTTCCTGCTCCGCCTGACAGACCTCTTCAACAAGGTCTGTGTGCTCACTGGCACTTGTATACATTTATTCAAGCAGTGTACTCAAAAATGTACAATACATTTGAGAGGGAATACGTTTTACTCCACTGCGTTTATTTGAAAGCACTAGATAGCAGTTCCATGCACCTGCAGCAACAACAGCATCACGACTTTCCTCATCTCCCAAATATCTGTTCTCTATTTGGGTTTGATAGATGACAGGCCTTCTCCTCCAGCTCCAGCTCCTCCTCCAGCTCCACCTCCAGCTCCAGCTCCTATCCCCACTCCCATGGAGATGCCACCTAAACGTCCAGACAAAGCCACGAAGCCCAAACTTCCCCCTCGGCCGCTGTCCAAGGTGTTCAGCAGCACTGAGCATGGAGCAGCTGTGTTGCAGGTACGTATTTATCACTTATTAACAATTTCTCTACCTTATTTATTGATGTGAGGTGGTCCGTTATCCCTTATCATCAATATGCAATACTGGCCCCATAAGCATTGACATCAATTCATCATTTTGGAACCACAATTAACTCGACTCTCGTCTATTTATTTCCCTAAATAGTCAATTTCTTTCTCTAAAAAAGATATGAGGATGGAACCTGCCAAAATAAAAAAATAGATAAATAAATAAATGACTCATTAAATAAATAAATATGTCATTAAATGTAGCAAAAATAATATTAAAAATAAATATAGCCATTAGCTAATTGAGAATATATGACATAAATTGATATTTCTGTTTTGATTTGCTTCTTTATTCATTTATCTTTGTATAAATTCCCTTATTTTTTCACTCTTCTGTTTAATTTCCCCTTTCATTTAATTATGGATTTATTTGTATTAATTTTATAAATGTATTTATTTATTTATGCATTTATTTTTAATTTTTTTATTTATTTATTTTATTTTTGCATTAATATTGTATTTATTTGATATTATTTGTTTATTTGTTTATTTATTTTTGTATTTATTTTTAAATTTTTCCATTTATATTTTATTTATTCTATATTTATTTTTAAATGTATGTATTAACAGGATTTTATGTATATATATATATATTATTTTTATTTATTTTTTTTATTTGTGCATGATTTGCATGATAGTGATTTGCTGATTTTACTGTGTTGTTTTTCCCTGCAGGGTTTTGATGCTTTTCGTGCAGATGAGACTCTCTGTGACGTCGTCTTGGTTCCTGGAGACAGCAAGGACACTTTCCCCGTCCACAGAGTCGTCATGGCTTCATCCAGCGACTATTTCAAGGCCATGTTCACAGGTGAGATGTCCTGGTTTTATCAGGTTGAAAGCGGAAAACGTAGGAAGCTTTTGAGTTCATGATACGGTGAAATATAGTCAATGACAAGTGCATATAAAAGGTGAATATAAAGTGCCAACATATTTATTGTTTTCAGGCTGCCACTACTCACAATTTCACTCTTAGATAAACATCCACAAATAGTAAAAGAAAAGAGGAAGAAGCTGACTCACTTCTGCATTACACTTCCTTTCAGTTGCAGCTTCTCAGAAGTTATTTGACAACATAATTAACTACTTAACCCTTTTATTATCCTCGCCCTGTTTGATGTCTGACTGTGTCAGCGTTGTCTTTGTATCTTGCTGACTGTGCACAAGACAAATCTTCTGAAACGATGGATTCACCTCGTCCTTGTGTCTTTGTCCTTGTTCAGGAGGCATGAGGGAGCAGGAGATGAGAGAGATCAAGCTGCATGGGGTCACTAAGTCGGGTTTAAAGAACATTATTGACTTCATTTACACATCTAAAGTCAGCCTGGACATGGGTAATCTCCAGGACACGCTGGAGGCTGCAAACTTCCTGCAGGTCATGCCGGTCCTGAGCTTCTGTAATCAGCTTCTGAGCAGCGAGGTGAGAGAATCTACCATGTTGCATAAATTTATCTTCAGCTAGAGGTCTACTGTAGCTCATTAATCCCTTTGAGTGCTTCAATGGCCTTTAATGCCCTCTCTCTCTCTCTGTGTCAATTATACAGAAGAGAATGAAAGATATTTATGAGTAAAGTAATGCAGTGCAAAGACATTCATTTCTGTGTTGTGTCTTGGATGCAGATCACTATTGATAACTGTGTGGAGGTGGAGCGCATCGCCACTGATCTGCTCCTGGAGGACGTTCACCTCAATATAGGTGAGTGTTCGTGAAACTGATTTAAGCACACAGCAACAACAGTACAATCTTTCTTAAAGGTCCAGTGTGTAGCATTTCAGGGGATCTATTAGCAGAGATGGAATACAATATTCATAACTATGTTTTCATTAGTGTATAATCACCTGAAACTAAGAGCCGTTGTGTTTTCGTTAGCTTAGAATGGGCCCTTCATATCTACATATCCTCTTCATGGAGTCCTCCATGTTGCTCCACCATGTTTCTACAGTAGCCCAGAACGGACAAACCAAACACCGGCTCTAGAGAGAGACTTTCACGTTTTTGCGTTACCTGAAGGCCACCGTAGTTCTCCGTGGCACTTGTGAAACCGTGGTACCGCCAGCCGCCGTCTGACTTCCGTTGCTCCTAGTATTGTAAAGGCCTTTACACACCGAGGGCACTGTTGTTTTTGTCACGAATACTTTCAGACAGAACAGGAATATTACGCAGCGAAAAAGCGACATACATTTTTCAGAATGAGGCTGATTTTTCTGAGCTTTCGCACCGCGAATGAAGTCATCAACCAATCATGTTGTGCAGAACGATTTGAGATGCGTCTATATTT
>CAKAOH010030887.1:7514-30279 GCA_916701665.1 Sebastiscus tertius
GTAGTTATTAGGTCTTGGGGCTCCTCTTTCCAGCCGTCTCTGCTGCTGTCAATCTGCATTCAATGATATACTGTATATAGAGATTAGGGCTGTCAAAGGATTCGTTTTAATGCCGCTAATTTCTTTAACACATTAACGCAGTCGATCTTTCGGAGGTTGTAGCGGGCTTAAATTTTAAATACTAGCTTGTCGGGAAGGAGGCTAAATAATGCTCCAAACTCACACAAAATTTTGGCCACAAAAACTGTTATGTCCATTTTCAAAGGGATCCCTTGACCTCTGACCTCAAGATATGTGAATGAAAATAGATTCCATGGGTTTGAGCATATTGTTTTATGTTAAATGCAGTACCTGTGAGGGTTTCTGGACAATATCTGTCATTGTTTTGTGTTGGTAATTGATTTCCAATAATAAATATATACATACATTTGCATAAAGCAGCATATTTGCACACCCGTGTTGATAAGAGTATTAAATACTTGACAAATCTCCCTTTTTAAGGTACAAATGAAACGTTATCTCACCTGATGTTTTATCCAGCGACTTCTGGGTTGCGTCTGAAGTTCCATACTAACATGCTATTTAGTCGGTGTGCTGGAACTAAGCGATGGGAACCAGTTCCTTTTTGATTAGAAGTGCTAAGAGTTTAGAAAGCAGCTTAAACCCCAAGTGTCAGCTTCAGTCTCCTAAATGAGATTTTCTCCCCCTTGATAAGTGTTGGTTCCTATTAAACCTCTCTAAGACCTCGCTCAATCTCTGTCGCAGACCTGGACCAGGCCCCTGTAACTTCACCCCCCGAAGTCTTTGGGTGTGTGTGTGTGTGTGTGTGTGTTGGGAGCATGCTGCACTCTCTTTCAATAGGTGAAGTGTTTCTTAATCTCTTTCCTCGCTCCCTCCTCGTCTCCGTTCTGGATGTTTTCCAGAAGCCTCGGTGGAATTCAATGGCGTCTCCCCTGCTGTGTCCTCGAGTCTCCAGCCGTTAGTTTCTCTGAGAAACCAGCCCAGGAATGTGATGTTTGGGAGGAAAAGTAGTTTTGGTTTTCACCTCTCTCCACCTTTCTCTTACTTTTATTACCACTCTTTTTCCCTCTCTTTCTTTCTCTCTCTCCCTCCCTCTCTCTCTGTCAAACCATTTCGTCATGCTTAAGACTCATCATTCCCATCATAATTCACCGCAGACTTTTTGGGGTTCCTTTACAGGCATAAGTGGGAGTTTCCATTGATCAGTGCTATTTGGGAACATTTAATCTGAAGTTGATGGCTGCAGAGATATCCTGTTTTAATTACGCTGAAGACTTTTGACGGTGGCGTGATTTAAAATGCTATTCCTTCCTTGTAAATCATCCGCGCATCTTCATAACCACACGCATATGTGTGTACCGCAGGCCTCATTCGATTGTGTTTCCACACCCTTTTTTTCTGGCTCGTAAATCATCCGTTTTCTGCAACACGTGCACAAACAGAAACACATGCCAGGCTTAAGCATCTGTGACATGCTTTTAACGGTGTCGCTGTGAGGTTAAACGAGGAGAGGAACCTTAAGCTGTTCAGATGACAACGTTATCCACACCACTCATGATGCTGACGCTATTTGTTTTATTCTTTGTTTTACTTCTATTCGGAGGATAATCGTGTTCTTAAGTTTTGGAACTACAAATCCCATGATGCTTTGGGGACATTAATAGGAAGTATGATGGATTCATGGTGCCCTTCAGATGAAACTCGTGAGCTCGTGTTGACAACATAGGAAGTCGTGTAGACGATATGCTTGGCGTTCAAAATGGTTAAGTCGTGAGAACACCGTTGCTAAGCAACGATGATATTAATGTTACTGTCGGCGTCTAGAAGCCACAGAAGCTAAGGGGCGACATCATGCAGAAAATGCAAAGGTATAATGACAGAAGAAAAAGATGAGGCCGTTGGGAATATCAATATTTTCCTCAGATTTATTATAAAATTACCAAGAAAAACAATATACGAATAGAATTACAGTGTAATCATAGGCAATATTTACAAAAGGATTAGAAGCGTATGAAGACTGAAATGTATATTTCGCTAACTCCACCATCCCAGCAAAGATTTGCTTCATATAGTAAGGCTATTAAAGTTGTTCAGCTGGGCATGTGGCAACTGTGAGCTCGTCCAAACGTAATAAAATGAGTTTCTATATTTCATGAAGTTTGCTAATTGCTCGGTAATGTAATGAACCAGGACTGGGTTTGTTACTTTATAACAGAGGGAACAGGCGACAGATGGATCTTTTAGCAGGTTTATTTGGAAAAATACAAATAGTGTGCAAACACGCCGGTTGTGGCAGACTTATGTTCGTTTAACGTTACGCTACGTTGTCTCCCATCGTCCCATCATCTAGCGCTTCTTTCTTCCTCACCGCGGACGCACCTCGATGTCTCACCACGCATCCGCGTTGTTCAAATCGTCCGTCGTTCCTGCTGCCGTCGCACTGTTTGTTTGAGCTACAGCGACCTGTGACAGTTGCGTTACGGGCCGTGCGCCCTCATTTGCAACCGAATAGGTTTGTCCCGCCCCGATTGTCAGCGACCCTGGTCCGAGCCATTCACATCGAGATCGACCCTGGTTTGACCCTGGCTGAGTCCTCGGTGTGAAAGGGGAATTTAAAAACCTCTCCTTTAGAGTATTCAGTGTTATCATTGTAAAGATAATCTCAGAATATCTTCCAAAATAATAACAGATCTTTGGCATGTTAACACTCATAGGGATGTTCCCACAGCAGCAGCAGCAGCAAGTGTGCTCACGGTACTGTAAGACACTTTAGATAAAAGCTTGTACCATTTCCATTTTATCATCCTGTGTCTCTACGGAGCTCCAGAGGCTTTTAGGAAACAATGCAGTCCTGTTGTGAGATTTACAGACCTCATTATTGCACGAGGCGCAGTACAAACGAACCCACCGCCGCTGCCGCCGCCAATGCCACCATCCTACACGAGACACCAATTGCTTTTTTTAATGGTACAACATGTGTTCCTCTCTGCTGCTCGATTTAATTGTCTGCCTCAAGTGTGCCGTGAACGCTCACACACACACTGAGACATGTCTTCATAGCAGCCCTGCAGGCATTAACATCCTCCCCCATCAGCGGCAGTTTGATTTCCCACAGTGCCTTGCTGTCACTCCTGACAATGCTTGCAGGTATTTTGCCAACATGCTGTGTATTCAACAGTCCAGTTAGGGCATAATGTGTGTCCATCTGTGTTTGTGTGCGAGTCCTCTCCCTTCTGGTGGCGTGGAGGAACTGGCTCTGACGTCTTGCCAGTAGGGTTAAGCCGTTTAACCTAATCTGAACGAGAGGATATGATTGGTGGACAATCGAGGAGGGAGGAAGCCTCTCCCAGCTGTCCTGCTGTTCACTGCTATGTTTTTACTCTTTTTTTCCTTGAGGGGAAGTTACTGTTGGCTTTCTTTAGCCTCATAACAGGGTGATATTGACTGCAGCACAGGCACTAAAAGTGTAAAAAACGTATATCGCATAAAATCACATTAAACGATAGCCATAAAAACCTGTTCCTTTACTAAATACCCCATCAATACCAGCAGGCTTTCAGGAAAACTCACACAGTGGGGACGATCTTTGTCTTCTTTGTCTTTGAGAAGCGATGCTTTAGGCAGCATGTACTCCTACTAAAGCTGACAATGACTTCAACATGACACTACTAAACCAGATTTTTATGGACTCCTTTGCTTAGCCTGTGTGTGTGTGTGTGTGTGTGTGTGTGTGTGTGTGTGTGTGTGTGTGTGTGTGTGTGTGTGTGTGTGTGTGTGTGTGTGTGTGTGTGTGTGTGGGGCTATTAAACATAACTGAGACTCAATTATTTTTAGCCTCGGGGAACCACTCCTCAAGTAAATGGTCTGGGAATAGCACAAAATGATAGCATGCATACTAACGGATAAAGTAGAAAGAAACACAATTATGCATACGAGTCCACAGGGGCGTTTTTTTGGACATGAGGGATTGCCTCGCTTCCCGGCATTGGACGCTTGATGGGCTGTAGGGATGTGACGGTGAGGAAAGTTTCCCACTGGTTGATAAACTCACGACAACACCGGTGTTATGGATTACACCGGGCATTTTACAAGAAAAGGGGGCAGCACTGTGATCTGTGTGTAGTTTGCATGTTCTCCCCATGTTAGCGTGCATGGGTTTGCTCCGGGTGCTCAGGTTTCCCCGAACAGTTTCCTGTATTTCATTGGAGTTGTGGCACGATGGTGCAGTGCCTCACAGTAAGAGGGTCGCAGGTTCAAACCCGGCATGCAGAGTTTGCATGTCCTCCCCAAGTTAGTGTGGGTTTTCTCCAGGTGCTCAGGTTTCCCCCCACAGTCCAAAGGTTAATTGTTGACTCTACATGTCCCGTAGGTGTGAATGTGAGTGTGAATGGTTGTCTGTCTCTATGTGTCAGC
This sequence comes from Sebastiscus tertius, assembly GCA_916701665.1. Taxonomy (NCBI): domain Eukaryota; kingdom Metazoa; phylum Chordata; class Actinopteri; order Perciformes; family Sebastidae; genus Sebastiscus; species Sebastiscus tertius. The sequence goes on from CAKAOH010030887.1 coordinate 11,949, forward strand.
CCTGTGATAGTCTGACAACCTGTCCAGGGTGTACCCCGCCTTCACCCAATGTCAGCTGGGATCGGCTCTAGCCGACTGATAATGGATGGAAGGATTTTACAAGAAAATATGACGCTCAGTATGTTTAGCACGCTCACTTTGATCTTTAACATTGGATGGCTGTGTGTCTGGCCTCTACGGTAGAGCGTTTGCTGCGGGGCTGCAGGTTTCCACCCAGCGCTGGTGGTTTGGATATAAAGTGGAATCTTTCCTTTCCTAAGAATGATTGCTTTAGCTGTGTCATCTCTGTTGATTTTTGACTTACTGACCTGCAGTATAGTAGCAGGACACGGCAAACTCTCTGGTATGAAACCCTCTGAGTTTCACGATAAGGTTGACCATGAAAATAATGAAAGAACTGTACAGATTTACAGCTCAAATTACAGCTTAGTTCGCAACTCTGAAGCTGAAGGTTCAGGTGATTCCCTAGTGCTCTCCCAGCAGGGTTTAACTATCTCTTTCATTTTCAGTCTTCCCATATCTCTCTTCCTGTCTCTTTGTCCTTGAAGTTAGCACAATTTGTTTTTTAGTATGTTTCTCTTCTAGAAAGGTCCATTGCTGCGAAATTGTGAGTCAAGAAAAACATCCAGTGATGGGCTGATTTTTAAGTAATATCTCAAACACATTCTTCATCTGCCTGACAAAGATCCCTGCTGGAATTCATAGCAGGGGACTGAAGCAAGAAACTGAACAGCTTTGAGGTGTTTTTTTTCCCCCCGTGGAGAGTTGTTATCATCAGTCTCACCCATCTGGTTTCCATCCCTGCTGACGTTCGTCTGAGTGCAGGACTACAGAGAAGTACCTTTTCAAACATCCCCCTTACTTCTTGCCAGTTTGCCTCAAGCCGTGGTCTCTTATTTCACGCATGTCTTGTTTTGAAAAAATCAGTAAGATATCTTGATTTTAATTTCCGGAAAGCTAGATAAGTCTTGGGCTGCAGGGTGGTGCGGTGGTTAGCACTGCCGCCTCACAGCAACAGGGTGTTTACATGTTCTCCCAGTGTTAGCGTGGGTTTACTCCAGGTGCTCCGGTTTCCCCCCACAGTCCAAAGACATGCAGGTTAGGTTAATTGTTGACTCTAGATCTGTCTCTATGTATCAGCCCTGTGACCAGGTGACTTGTCCAGGGTGTACCAACCAATGTCAGCTGGGATCGACTCCAGTCCCCCACCACCCTGAATGGGATAAGCGGTTACAGATAATGGATGGATAGATAAGTCTTGATACTTCAGAAATTCCCTTTTCAAGTTTAGAACTTTTGCAGTGGACCACATCAACCGAATGTAATATCTATCATAACCCAAAGTATAAAAAGCACAAATGCCATCTGCGTTCTGCGGGAATTTCATAGGTCATTTGCATTCGTAACGCTGTGGGCCTCTCTGTAAACCCTCAGCACACCGCGGCAGATGGCGAGAATATTTTGCTTGGCCATGGTTTGCAGGGCAAGACCGGATCTAAAGAAAGGGAGTGTGAAGGAAAATACTGGAAGCTAAACAAAACAATTAATAGGTAAAATATGTCCACTTTAAATGGAAAGCGGATGTGTTGTTGAGAGAATAGGAGAGCGAGATACAGATTGTACTTTAAGCTCTGCTGGTGTGACTGTTTTACTAACTACTAAACATGCTTGGGAGGAAGATATAATTGATGCGTTTTCATTAGCCATTCATCTGTAACATAAAGGGAGCTTTGGCCACAGAGAAACACTGACAATAGGAGAGACTAAAGAGAGAAAGTGAAATATGTGTAGGTTTTCTTCACTATAGGCCTCAAGGGGCTGGATAGTGGAATAAAGAGAGCAATTACTTTGATATACAACATCCCAGTTTAGCCAGGCACTGACCGTGTAGCATGCGAGAGGTCTTGGATTTAAAGGAGAGGAAGTGCTGAATCTTCTGGGTGTTTTCGCAGGCTGTTGATTCTGGACAACGGACAATGGAGCGAGTGAGTCCATAAGAAGGTTTTAGAACATTTACCATCAATTCTGCGTCTTTTTGCTGACAAGTCCAACCTTGTTTACTGTCAGTAACACTAACCAGAAACACTCACCACGTGGGATCTGCCACAGTCAACGTAGCGGCTGACTGTAATGAACAGTTACTAGGGCTGTCAATCAATTCAAATATTTAATCGCAAACATAATCGCATTTTTTATCTGTTCAAAATGTGCCTTAAAGGGAGATTTGTCATGTATTTAATACTCTTATCAACATGGGAGTGGACAAATATGCTGCTTTATGCAAATGTATGTATATATTTATTATTGTAAATCAATTATCAACACAAAACAGTGACAGATATTGATCCAGAAACCCTCACAGGTACTGCATTTAGCATAAAAAAATTATACTCAAATCATAACATGGCAAACTGCAGCCCAACAGGCAACAACAGCTGTCAGTGTGTCAGTGTGCTGACTTGACTATGACTTGCCCCAAACTGCATGTGATGATCATAAAGTGGGCATGTCTGTAAAGGGGAGACTCGTGGGTACCCATAGAACCCATTTACATTCACTGATCTTGAGGTCAGAGGTCAAGGGACCCCTTTGAAAATGGACATGACAGTTTTTCCTCTCCAAAATTGAACCCAACTTTGGAGCGTTATTTAACCTCCTTCTCGACAAGCTAGTATGACATGATACCAACGGATTCCTTGGATTTTGATGATGATTTCAGTATCTTCAATCTACCTTTCGACAATCGCAAGTTGCGATAAAGAAATTAGTGGCATTGAAATGAATTTGCGTTATTATCGCGTTAACTCAGACAGCTCTAATATTTATATCCTCCGTTGTGACACACAACCCCCCCTAACCTACATTTAGTTTCAGGGGCACCACTATAATTTGCTGCAAGGAAAGAGTCATTTTATGAAAGGTAAACCGGAGGAGGAAGAGGTCTCCTCAGCTGCAGACAGCCTCCGTGACTCTCACTTGCTCGCTCTTATTTTACTGCCTGTGCGCTGTCCCGTCAATAAAAATGTGTCCTCATTAGCAACAAGAGCTTAATTATTCCAAGCAGGACACACTGAAAAGATGCATCGCAAACTGATTTTTGCTTTTTTTCCCATGTCTGGAGCTATTTTGCTCAGCTTGGATGACTCGCCAGGCTTGAAGCCAGAATCCACTGGTTGTTAAGGCTCACTTGCTAGACCTGCTAGCCTTCTAATTATCTTAAAAGACAAGCGCCATGTTGGTGTAAGGCCCAAAAGGACAGCTGTGTGAAACTGGACCCTGCCTTTAAGGACGTGACCTTGGCCTTTTTGCCGGCTGCTTTTTGTACTGTACAGTCCAGAGCTGCAGCAGGAAAGTCTGACTCCAACAAGCTTTTTTTTAGACTCTTTAATTGTGCGTCTGCATGCGAGCTCACATGCCAATGAATGTGTCACTGTGTGCTGCAGAGAGAACCCTCAATATGTCCGGGGTTTGCAGAGCGTCTGCTAGATAAGGCAAAGATGTGATAAAACTCTGTGTGTGCAAGTGAGCGAGCACAAGTGTGTGTGTGTTTCTGGCCGACTAAGAAAGGCTCATTGATGAGTTACTGAATGAAGTGATTGTGATTTGAACTGAAAGGACCTCAGTCTGGGCTCCACAGGGCCTAGTCTGCTCTGCACTGCTGTAAAATGTCCACCAATTATTTTTAGATCATAAAACGCTCAAACTATGACCTCGTAGAAGATTCCCACCTTCCCTATTTGTTCGCCTATTATTATTCTCCTATTTTACTGTAAACAAAACCTATATACATCACGTCCGACCTCGGCTGAGTGACCATTTCCTCTGCTCAAACTCTTGCCAAGAACAGGCTGTGCCATTTGAAGTGCCACTTTAATTTAGTAAGCAGCGTTGGCCTGGTTTCTTTTGGTACATTATTAACATATGCTTTTGAAAAGTTTACAGGCTGAACAAATCACACATTGACAGGAATTTAGTTTGGAACTTGGGATTATAAATAGGCGATCACACAGTAGGCCAAGCGAGGGAAAGTGCAGGTTGTGCAGCGCAAATGTAGTTTTATGAATAAAGATGGCTTCACCTGATTAAACTAAGAGAGAGCAGCTTTATCTACCTGTTAACCCCTCACCGTTCCACTCTTTTTTAGAGGGGTAGAGGTGGGGGGTTCATTATGTTTTCTAGTTTCATATGATACCAGTATCTTCACTCTGGCTTGAAAACGTTTAGATATAGTCCATCATAGTAATTGCTAGACTTAAGTGTGACATTTTATTAAAGAAATTCCCAAACACTGCTATGTTTTGTCAAACACATCCACAGTTTTCATTTCCAAAGCTGTTATTTCTATTTATGAAGTGCTTGAAGTGTCATTAAAAAAAGAAGAAAGAGGAGTTCTGACTTTTCCAACACAACAACTTTCCCATGAAAGAGATAAATGACATCCCTTTCCGCTGCCAGAGAATCCTTGACCTTTTGATGTTGACCGTTTAAGACACGACCATCGCGTGTTACAAAGTGGACTTACTCTGCTGGCGAGGGGGATTAGGAACTGGGCGGTCAGATCGGAAACTTACGGGTATTATCTAACCTAACAGGGAACTACACCTGGAAATGAAAGGCAATTTATACAGTATTTTGATCAGTGCTTTAACCCCTTAAAACTCTGAATATTTCTTCATACTGGGGTCCCTAAACTGTCTTGAATCACTGTAAAGCTGAGACTCTTGTGGATCCAATGAGTCCAACTGTATTCATGTGTGATGATGTGAGTCCCCATAGGAGACATTTTATTGTAGTGGGACCATTTTTTGAAACGTGACCTCCCTGTATAAAATGACCTGAGGTGACCTCTAGGATAATCACAGCCTCATGAAACTTTACAGCCACAAACTAGAGACCTAGAGCATTCAGAGGATGGATGGATCAGACTAGAGACCTAGAGCATTCAGAGGATGGATGGCTTTCCTAGCGAGATTGACAATAAGGGGGTTTCTGAGCAGCACAAGTGCTCACCATCCCATCGCCGAAAAATGCAATTCTTGCTGTAATCTCCGAAATTTCAAAAGCTTTTGATCTCAAATCACAGCACGGCTTTTTCTATGGTGTCATGGTCAAGGTCTTGGTGTCTTAATGTGGTATTTTGGAGGGATTATTAATCATTTTTATCAATTCTCCAGTGGTAAAAAAAATGGTTAAATTTAGCACCAAATCTTTGTAACAAATGGCATCAGCCCAAAAAATACTGCATCAACTTATGAGTCATAATGGAGCATGGGGAGGGATGACCATCATATACTTCTATCATAATGTTCTAAGCCCTTATACACTTTTACAATTCATTTTAAATAATTCATTAATTCATACCTGTACCTCCCTAAAAAAAAGACAACACTGGGTGTATTGTGGGTCTCAGAGGGTTAACAGGATGAGAGAGTCCTGTTTCATCCCACTCCTCTTTCATTTCCTCATCACTGCAACTTATCGTGAAAGTGAAACGCTGCAAAATTTGACGACCTTAAATATGTTTTTTTTTTATAAACCTACATCAGATTATCAGGCTTTAAAAAGGTTCATTCTCCGCTCTTTCTTTACGTGCAGCTTTGAAGTTTGAAACCAACTTCTGTCATCACCCTGTTGACCAGATTCAGTGGCCGGCTACTGCGTGTTGTTTCTTTAGAGAGCTGCTTCAGTGCCTAAAAAGAGCTGAATCTGAACACGCCTACAGTCTCTTTGGGATCCTGTTTTCTTCACTCTCTCAGCACTTCTGCTCACACCTTTTCATTACAGCTTCTTTTCACACAGTTGAGGTTAAATTTAGGTGGTCGTGTGACGGAGAAATTGAATTACGACCTGACTGGTGAAGCATCAGGTTGGCCTCAGACTGATCATGTGTTCGTGACTCCGCTGTTATTCTAACTGGTTTTGATATTTAAAGATTTCACCACCATCCCCTCAATGACATTCCCCTCTGCATTCCTGTGTCTTACATTACTTGAATGTGATCTCTCCCCCGATGCATGCACACAGGCTTACTTTAGTTATTGGAGAAGGGTTTGCTGATATTAAAGGAAATTGCTTTCGCCCAAAACATACTTGGAAATCTTCCTCATTCGACCTGCTGCACCCATGTTTCAAACGCCTTGCTCATGCTTTTCTGTCGCTCGTCTTCTCCTCTTCTTGGGCAGGATTGTGGCTGATACTGACATGTGAAAGAGACGAAAAATACTATGTTTTGTCTGTCTTATTCTGTCCTATTTTTCCTCTGTCTGTAAAGTCTAAATCTCTTACTCCATACTCCACTATCTTCCTCTTTTTGGTTCACATGATGACACTCATGTGTCTCCTCTAAGCCCAACGGTGTTTTGCAGAAAATGTGACTTTATATTGTTGAAGTTGGACATCTCATACTTAATAAAGCAAATTTAAGCGTGCATAGTTGACCAAAAGTACAGTTTAATCAAGAAACATCAGCGAAAAAAACAGTAGGGCTGTTAAAGTTAATGTGATAATAACGCAAATTTGTTTTAATGCCACTAATTTCTTTAACGCAACTTGCGATTAATCACATGCAGTTTGGGGCTTTTTTTCTACTAAATGCAGTACCTGTGAGTGTTTCTGGACAATGTCTATCATTGTTTTGTGTTGTTAACTGCTTTCCAATAATAAATATATACTTACGTTTGCGTAAAGCAGCATATTTTTCCTCTCCCAGTTTGATGAGAGTATTAGATACTTGACAAATCTCCCTTTAAGGTTCATTTTGAACAGATTAAAAATGTGCGATTAATTTGCAATTAATCGCGATTAAGTATTTGAATCAATTGACAGCCCTACATATATTTTTTTTACAAAATTCATGCAATAAATAATTTTTAACAGAATCTTTCTCTTGTTAATCGTCTGGTTTAAAACCACATGACTTCCGCACATCTACATTTAGCATCTAAAATGTTTTTACAGTACACTCTGAGGATTTTCCTCCAAATCAAGTCACTGTTTAGTGTTGTTAATTGATTTCCATTAATAATTATATACATACATTTGCATAAAGCAGCATATTTGCCCACTCCCATGTTGATAAAAGGAGACAAATCTCCCTTTAAAGAACATTTTGAACAGGTAGAAAATGTGTGATTTAATCAATTGACAGTCCTAAAAAAAGTGTTTTTTTTTTACACAAATAAATTCAGACAAACAAGCTCTTGGATTCTCCTCCAACCTGTTCTCTCCAACATCCTCCTCTCCTCTCTTAACCTCCTTTAAACCAAGATTACCAGACCTGGAGCCGGTCCAAAACTCCAGGGATCCTTGAGCTTCGCCGGTGACCGTAGCATCTGTCAAGTCAAACTCCCCGTCTGACCTATAACATGCACACGGGATGTCACTCAGTCAGTTTGTGTCTTCGCTATCTGACAGCAGGATAACCAACACGTTGTGATCATTATTGCTTCCAGAGGCCTGGGTAGCGTGAGTGTGTGTGTGAGTGTGCCGGTATATATAGGTGGGTGTGTCTCTGCAGAAGGGCTGACCACACAGAGACAGATGGACACACACACGGTAGCCAGATGGTGACAGACTTGGCTCACACCTTGGCCTTCACCACCCTGATTCCTCTCCTCTTCGTTTTTCTTCTCGGACTTCTTTACACTCTCTCTCTCTCTCTCTCTCTCTCTCTCTCTCTCTCTCTCTCTCTCTCTCTCTCTCTCTCTCTCTCTCTCTCTCTCTCTCTCTCTCTCTTTTCCTTTCCAACTTCACAACAGTGCGGAGTTAACCCTCGCCGTCACTTCACTCAGCAGCAGGAAACACGACACATTTCCGCACAAACTGTAACTTCTACTGAACATTCACGTGATATTCTCTGAGCTAAACTGACTCTCTTCTGCTCCGCTGCTCGCTCGTTTTTCTCACACACTCACCGCCGCTCTCTCTCTCTCTTGCTTCAACACTCACTTCCCACAACACTAGTTTTCGCCCCGACGTCGGTGACATTCCTATTTTGCAAGACGGGCTTCACTAGATATAACTTTTCTTTTGTGCTTCCGTGGAGTTTTTGTTGGAGTATGAGTCGTGGTTGTTTGTTGGCGTTAGTGGACTCCATTTCTAACCGAACGTTGCTTACAGCTCAGGCACTCGTGAGCGTGCATGACGTCACGTTCGTTGGATTTTCCCTGAAAATCGCCCGGGTTCTTCACATTAAAAGCAGGCTGATAGAGGAAACCCAGAAAGTCGCGGAAGGTCTTCGGTTATATTACAACCTGTTCACACACTGGCAATAAATATGATTTATATGTGTAAAAAGTTACATACAGTCCCTTTTTAAAGTGGCAGTAGGCAGTATATTTTTGGCATCATTGGGCTTCCATATTTCCATAATAACCTTTCAGCATATTGTAATTCAAGTGTTCTGAGAGAAAACTCGACTTCTGCACCTCATCATGGCTCTGTTTTCAGGCTTTAAAAAGGTTTTATTTAAGGAAAGCGAAAGGGGAGAGGTGGGCCAATGCATTGCGTAAAAATATACAATGTGTATAATGAATCGACTATAATTATACATCCGCCTTTCGAAGGAAGGAATGCTTGCCATCACATAAGTGCATGTTCACTTGAATAGAGCCTCATCAGACTCACTGAATGTATAATAACACGCTGTAATCTTTCAGGGTGGTACCATTCAGCTCGAACGGCCTCGGAGAAAATAATTCTGGGCTAATTTTGGGTTTAGTTCCACGTCTGTAGAGGTTTGTGTTGCTGCTGGATGAGTCCGGACGAAACACCGGTGTATACATGCTAACAAAGCAATGCTCAGCGTCAGGTGTAGCTGCATCATTAGGCAGAGAACACACTTTTTCCTGGGGCGTTGTGGTTCTGAACACTCCCAGCTGAGCCTCGGCCTCCAGCTATTCATTAGAGCCAAACCTGAAGCCTACACCTCACATCGAGGTCAAAGGTCAGTGGCTCGTTAGAGAAAACAGCAACCACGAGTCAGGATTTTTCGGTGTGTCTCAACATACAATTCTAAGGAAAGGTAGATGATTAAATCACCTCCAGATAACCTTTAAAAAAAGCCTCCATTATCAGCACTCTGCTGATGAGATGCTGTGTTTCCTCTCCTCACCTCGCCCGTCCTCCAGTTTCCTCTTCTGTTTTTAATCTAATTTGGCTTTTTTGTTCTTCTCTTGCAGCAACGCTCCCCCGGCAAAGTGCTGTTTGACCTGGTTTGTGTCCATCTCAATCTGGCAGAGGGAGATTACTTTGGACTGGAGTACCAGGACCAGCGCAAGATGACGGTTAGAGACACACACACACACACACACACACACCACATATTCTGTTATGCTCCCAGTTATTTTTGCAGATTGACGGTTATTTTCTTTGATACAGTCACTATGATCATTTGAAACAAATGCTTGCACAAAAGTACAATAAATAAAGCTAGAGTGAAGATACTGGCATCATATAAAGCTAGAAAAACTTAATGAATCCATCGGTACCAACCATGTCATACTAGCGTTTCGCGAAGGAGGTTAAATAACGCTCCAAACTTGCGCTGAATTTTGGCGAGGAAAAACTGTCACGTCCATTTTCAAAGGGGTCCCTTGACCTCTGACCTCCAGATCAGTGAATGTAAATGGGTTCTATGGGTACCCACGAGTCTCCCCTTTACAGACATGCCCACTTTATGATAATCACATGCAGTTTGGGGCAAGTCATAGTCAAGTCAGCACACTGACACACTGACAGCTGTTGTTGCTTGTTGGGCTGCAGTTTGCCATGTTATGATGTGAGCATATTGTTTTATGCTAAATGCAGTACCTGTGAGGGTTTCTGGACAATATCTGTCATTGTTTTGTGTTGTTGATTGATTTCCAGTAATAAATATATACATACATTTACATAAAGCAGCATATTTGCCCACTCCCATGTTGATAAGAGTATTAAATAAATGACAAATCTTCCTTTTAAGGTTCATTTTTCGACGGAATGTGCGATTAATTTGTGATTAATCATAATTAAATATTTAAATTGATTGACAGCCCTAAATATAATGTATTTTTTACTTGTTTTAGTTGTTTTTAGCCTTATTGTCCTTGTATCTATTTACAAAATGCATGTAATAAATCATTTCTCTACCTTTGCCTGCAGCTACAACCTAAAGGGAAACTTTTAAAAGAATCTTTCTCTTGTTTGTCGTCTGCTTTAAAAGCACATGACTTGCACTCATCTACATTTAGCGTCAACATTTCCTCTGAATCTCCAACACGCTAAGTGCTCAAAGCAAGGTCTTTCCCACAAGGTTAACTTTAGTTTTAATCACACGGGTCCACATTCATCTGTCATCTACATCTACGTGGTTTTAACCTGGACTCAGTTGTTCCACCTCTCTCACGGAGGAGCAGCTGGTTGTAATAATAGTGTTTGCAGATGCTGGTGTCTCTGCTGCTGTTCTGGCTGCTGCTAACATCTGCTGCGAGAATCTGCATTAGTGCGTGAAAAAGCTACAAATAAAGGAAAAGTTCGCTGGAGGACAACAATCGGAGCCATTTATCTCTCAATATGCACATAAAAATACTGCAGTGGACTCAAACACTGGACTCTCACTGTATTTCAGCGCCTCAGGGATAAAAAACATGAATTGATGGAGCAAATGATGCAATGCTGAAGAAATAATGATAACATTGTCAGCCTGAAGATACAGACGCACACACAAAGACATGCATCAAGTAGATAACTGAGGCTTTCTTATCTTGTTTATGTTAGCTAGTGCAGATTTTAAAGGTGTAATAAATTCAAAATATACTCCCCTACATATCAAAAGTCATGCAAGAGTTATAGTAAAGTTGTCCTCCTCCTCCTCCTCAGGTGTGGCTGGATCTGCTGAAGCCGACACTGAAACAGATCCGACGTAAGTATTTCAACATTACTGCCCTTATGAAAAAGTAGTACACGTCAAGTTTATTTTATGAAGTATACTTAAGTAAAGTTCAAGTATATTTCCCCAACTTTATGTAGTAAGTATACTAATATCAATATGCAAGTAGTATACTTGTAAGTGTACTATTTTAATACTTATTTGGATTAAATTGGCCCACTTTTTAGTTTATAAAAGTTAAAACTTAGATTTTTCTGTATACTTGTCAGTATGAGCCAAGTATACTTAGACTTTTCTGTGCACTTGTCAGTATAAGCCAAGTATACCTAGACTTTTCTGCATACTTGTCAGTATAAGCCAAGTATACTTAGACTTTTCTGTACACTTGTCTGTATGAGCCAAGTATACTTAGACTTTTCTGTACACTTGTCAGTATAAGCCAAGTATACCTAGACTTCTGTATACTTGCCAGTATAAGCCAAGTATACTTGGACTTTTCTGTACACTTGTCAGTATTAGCCAAGTATACCTAGACTTTTCTGTATACCTTCAGTATAAGCAAAGTATACTTAGACTTTTCTGTACACTTGTCTGTATGAGCCAAGTATACTTAGACTTTTCTGTACACTTGTCAGTATAAGCCAAGTATACTTAGACTTTTCTGTACACTTGTCAGTATAAGCCAAGTATACCTAGACTTTTCTGCATACTTGTCAGTATAAGCCAAGTATACTTAGACTTTTCTGTACACTTGTCTGTATGAGCCAAGTATACTTAGACTTTTCTGTACACTTGTCAGTATAAGCCAAGTATACCTAGACTTCTGTATACTTGCCAGTATAAGCCAAGTATACTTGGACTTTTCTGTACACTTGTCAGTATTAGCCAAGTATACCTAGACTTTTCTGTATACCTTCAGTATAAGCAAAGTATACTTAGACTTTTCTGTACACTTGTCTGTATGAGCCAAGTATACTTAGACTTTTCTGTACACTTGTCAGTATAAGCCAAGTATACTTAGACTTTTCTGTACACTCGTCAGTATAAGCCAAGTATACTTAAGTTTATCTCTAATATGTAAACTGAAGTTTAAGTTTAGAATAAGTACTACTTAGCTATAGTAATAGCACTCTTGAATAAACTTTTATTAGGTAAGGGTTTAAAAACAGATATTTTTTATCTTCAAACTGACTATTAAGTCTTAAATGTGAGTGTCTCTACAGTGAGAACATTTAGTAAACGTTACACACTGACTCCCTTCTTTTCCCTCCTCCAGGGCCTAAAAACACCATCCTTCGTTTCGTGGTGAAGTTCTTCCCTCCTGACCACACGCAGCTCTTGGAGGAGCTGACTCGGTAGGTCCTCTCCACACAGAAAACCACACCTATCTGAGGACCGATGTCTCAGATTAAAAGACATGTTGTTTTGCTTTTGGTTTTTCCGTCTGGACAGAATGTTTTTCAGTCTGTCAGGAGGAGTTTCACAGCTGTGACTCAATATAAAGCAGAGCTACAATGCGTTTGCATCTTGTTTTGTACTTTTTACAGCCACTTATAACACATTTATATCCACATGCCATCACATCAAACACATTTTCTGGACCCGAACAGCACATTTTAGTGTTTCCTCTGGCTCATGGAAACATTAGTTGTTCCAGACCAGCTGAGAGGAGATTAATGCTCTGACCACTTTTGATCCACAGTTTTGGAAAACAGGCTGTTTTACTGTAAAAAGACTTTGTCATTCTGGAAGATGACATGTTTCGATGTTACAGTAACCTCAGACATCCAGCCGTATCTGGACAAGCATCTTTTTTTTGCCCTGTTAGCATTCAAATATCAGTTTAAATCAGGACTCTGTTTCACTTCCTTGTTCAGAAAGTGTAAATTATCAGCCACCATCTCGTCTGCCTTTTTGTTTTGTTTAGTCTGACAGTGCCAGACTGTCACGTTTGTACTTGTCTTTAGGACTTTGAGTTTCAGCTGCAGTACAAACCATGTGACCTGCCTCATTGTTCCATGATGCTGCGGTTCCCTCTAACGGCCCAGCTGGGTTTACTTGAGACCAGAGCCAAGCAGGAAGCGAGCGTAGTGCCTCTGATCTGTGAGGGGATCTCTTGAGATTGAAAGTTATATTCAGTCATTTTAATTTGATATCAGCCTCACTGTTGACTCTTCATTTTGCTGCAGCTGTATCAGAGCTGTAATAAAGAGGACCTATTATGTTTTTGTGCTTTTCCCCTTTCCATTAGTGTGTTATATAGTTTTTTGTGCATGTAAAAGGTCTACAAAGTTACAAAGCCCAAAGGCAACACCAAAAGGAGCAACTCTGCTCCTGAACTGCCTGAAACGCCTCGCTTGAAGTCCCTGCCTTTTCTTCTGTAACGTGGAGATGTCACTAAGTAACACATTTGCATTATACCTGCATAAAGGCTAGTTTGGCACACAAACAAAGCTAGTTAGAGCGGCGCTTGAGTGGATTCCGAAGAGTTTGGTTCAGTTGACCAATCACAACAGTGGGTGAGAGCGGACTAGGGTTTTGGGGAGGGCGGGGCAGGAGCTCAAACGGAGCGTTTCAAACAGAAGGTGAAAAGAGGTGCTGCAGCTCAGCCGGTATAAGAGAAATAAAGCGTTTTTGGAGCATTAAAGCGTGTAAAAACGTTCTACTAGAAACCCAAAATACAAGTATGCACCTGAAAATGAGCATAATAGGTCCTCTTTAAGTTACTACAGGAAATGCAATGCAATTTATTTCTCAAATCTGAAACTTTATTTATAGAACAGAATATCATCACCAGTTCGGAACCCTTTACATATTTTCCACTGACGTTGTTCGGCCACTCAGCTGGCCAGTTTATTCCACTGATCTCATATTGTCTTAAATGAGCCAGCTGACTTCAGCGTTAAACAGGAAGTGGGCACACAGCCTTTTTTTCTCTCCTTTGTTTGGCTCTCACAGCGTTTCACTGTTGTCACTGTTTTCTTTGATGGTTAATGTGGACACGGGCGGACCGAATATGTAGACGGACAGACGGAAGAAAGATTTCTTTGAAGATATACTGTAGATGCTAATCGTTGTATTTTGCTTTTATGTTGTGGATGTATTTCACTCTAAATTGGGGCAGCGCTCTTAAATAATAAAATGACTCCAGGCTAAAATAAAAAGATATCTCAACTCGCCAAAGCCTCATTAACTTTATTAGAGAGATAATCACGCCGTTATAAAAATGTTGAATTGGATATCACATAAAAAGCTGCTGTGGGCCATTAATCACACCCTCCTACACACATGGATGCACTCTGAATGTGCACCAGTCCACTATTTGTCCTATTTGATCAGCCAAAATCAGTTTAAAAGCCAAAAATTGTAATGAATATTGTCCTTTTTACTGACTTTATCCCTAAAAATGTAACAAATCCTCAAAAAGTAAAACGCATCAGTACAAAATAATAGCAAAAATAGTCTTTGAGCTGGTTGTGGGTTTTGAGGTCAGCCGTCTTACTGCACTACAGTCTTCTTTATATTGCCGTCTCTGCTGTTTCTTGATTAAAATGCAGCGTCATGACCTGGAAACGTGCACGCTGGGTGCGTCAGCGACTCCACTTGCGAGATCCAGATCATGTTATGAGTAGCCGACTGTGTAATGATTAACAGAAAAGGGCATAAACTCAATTAGGGATTGGTTTGAAGTCAGTACATTCAAATTCTCAGCAGTGTGATGGTAATGGAATTGCTTTTAACAGCATGCATTAACCTCCTCGCTGTCTGTCTTTCCTCCCTCCCACGCTCTCTTCTATTTCTGTCTGTATCTTTTATTGTCTCTGTGTCTAGGTATCTGTTCGCCCTGCAGATTAAACGCGACCTGGCCTGCGGTCATCTCATCTGCAACGACACCAGCGCTGCTCTCATGGTGTCCCACATCATTCAGTGTAAGTGGATCACACACACATATTTAATTGCTGCCCGTGAAAGAACAAAAAACACTTCCTTGATATTCTAACTTTTTATAACTCCTCGCACGCACCAAATATCACACTGTAAATGCTAGCATTACGGCTGCACAATGCCACTTAAGAGGAGACACCCCGGCTGAATAAGGTAAAAACTGTAAATAATAGATATCACCATGAAACCTCCCCATTGATTACTTACATTAAGACAATTATGAGGCATTATCTTTTCAAATTGGTGCTAATTTTCATACATTTCCAGAACGTAGATCTGATCATCGGATAAAGCCAGGTTCAAAATTCTTGTTTTATTTTGCTGACATATTAGAGTCAAAGGTTTTTATAGAGGGAATCTCTTTTTATTACTCCCATCAATCAAAAAATACTGTCAACAGCCATTCAAAATAATCCATTTTCGCCATGTTTTTAGGAATAAAATGTTGTCTAAATCCGGCTGTGAATGATATATGAACAAACCCCTCTGTAAAAACCTTCAGAATATAGATAGGAATGAAACTGGGAAGTTTGGTGTATGTAAGTACTACTGAAGTGGAGATTTCTGGCTCAGAGTATGAGAAAAACCTCATTTTGAGAAAACTGCCTTTTAAAGATAAGTATTGTAAAATTTCATACATTTTGAAGACACTACAGGGGTGAATATGGTACACATTTGAACTAATAGTTATCACACCGAAACTTCCCCAGTTGATTACTTACATTAAGACAATGTTTTTTTGTATTACAAGTTTTCTGAAATGTTATGTTTAATTATGAAAATGAGGCATTATCTTATTAAATAGGCACTAATTTTCGTACATTTCCAAAACATAAATCTAAACATTGGATAAAGCCAGGTTCAAACTTATTGTTTCATTTTGTTGACATATTAGAGTCAAAGGTTTTTACAGAGGGAATTAAAATGCTGTCAACTGCAGTAAAAACATCAATTTTCGCAATCTTTTATTGAATAAAATGTTCTATAAATTAGGCTATGAATGAGATATGAACAAATCCCTAAAACCGTAAAAACCTCCAGAGTATAGATAGGAGTGAAACTGGAAAGTTTTGTGGATGTAAGTGCTGCTGTAGTGGAGATTTCTGGCTCAGAGTCTGAGAGAAAACTTGATTTGTAGACACTACAGGTGAATATGATAAAAAAAAAATAAACTAATAGATATCACCATGAAACTTACCCAGTTGATTACTGACATTACAAAAAATATTTTTTGTATTACAAGTTTTCTGAAATGTTATATTTAAATATGCAAATGAGGCATTATCTAATGCTAACTTTTGGCGAATTAAGGAGAAATCTACAGACACAAATAGACAAAGTAGTAAAATAAACACCTAAATTTGTATTTTGGATGTTTTTTTCCACTCGTCTGAAAAGAAACATGTTATGGAAGCAAAATAAATCAAAACATCAAAATTGACCAGTGTATGAAAAACAATGTTTTTTGACCTTTAATATCTGAGTAACAAACTCATCACTTTAGCAGCTTGTTGAAGACAGTTTTCCATGTCTGAAAATGTAGCTTTAGTCTCACTGTGGGACCCAATGTAATGAAAAAGCATCACCAAATACACAATACATGACAGATTGTCCCTTTGGGGGTATTTCAGCAGCACTTCTAGCTTGTGTGTCACTACATTAAGTTGAAACCAGCTAACTAAACACTAATGGGAAGAGGATCTTTTGTTGAGATTCAGCTCACACCAGCAGGACAGATGCTAGTCAGCATGAGATCCCAGCTCATATGTTGCCCTCTTTCTTTATTCCATTGTCTTTCCACTAACATCCCTTATATTTAGATACCTGAATCAAATGAGAACTTTATTTTTATCGCGTGGCACCTGCTCGTCATCTCGGTCGACCATTGTTATTCAGCACCCGTATTGTATGTGAAGGATGTCGAATTTCTGAATTCAATTCAGTCTTGCAGACGGCTGCGGTGTCTACTGCACAGCATGCTGAAGAATATCACTCAGTTGCCGTGGTAACCATGAGTGCCGTAGCCTGTATGTGCACCTGCGGGTGGTACAGTTCCACGAGGAGGGTTTATTATCGCTGGTATTGGGACAGATGGAGACGCACGCATCAGCACACTTCATCTGATCTGCAGTGGAATAGATTATGATGGAGTATGATGA
Source organism: Sebastiscus tertius (assembly GCA_916701665.1). Taxonomy (NCBI): domain Eukaryota; kingdom Metazoa; phylum Chordata; class Actinopteri; order Perciformes; family Sebastidae; genus Sebastiscus; species Sebastiscus tertius. The sequence goes on from CAKAOH010030887.1 coordinate 28,920, forward strand.
ATAACAAATTAACTAGAATAAATATCTTATTGTATATGCTTCGATTCTTGCCATCTTCATCTTCGGCCTTTTCCTCAACACTCTGCATCTTTATTTAATCTTCTCACCCCCCAATTTCTTTTTTCACTTTCACTCCAAATAAATATTGAATTGTCTCCCTCCTCCATCAGCCGAGATCGGAGACTTCGACGAGACCCAGAGCTGGCAGCATCTCCTCCACAATAAGTACCTTCCCGACCAGGACGCCATCAGAGACAAGATCACGGACTGCCACCGCAAGCATGTGTGAGTTATCACATGCATGTCCACACATGTATTTACAATACAGGCTCACTTGGACACAGGTGCCGTTTTTAGAAGATAAAAGGAGGGTGAAAACAGCAGTGACGTTAGGTTAACCTGTCAAGCCCATAGCCCTACCCAAAATGAAACAGGATATCTCCTCAACCATAAGGCTTAGATGCACATATCTGGTTTCATTTGAATATGAATCCATTGTAAGTAAACTGAACTATATTACCATGGAGATTACAATGGAGAAGCAATAGAAAACACAAGATTTTTTTTATCCTTGTCCTAGTATAAAATCTTAATTTCAAAGGCAATATCACCATTATAACAAAGATCCCATAGATAATGATGCATCTGAATGATTCCTCAAAAGCTTCCTAGTTCCGGGGGCAAGTTCCTGCGGTGGAAATGGGGCTAAATACTCACTTTTGAGAAGCTGGAATTAGCAAATATTTGGCATTTGTTGTTAAAAAATTGCAAATATCAGCTCTAATAATAACATTGTACATTCTGCAGAATTGCTCAGTGCAGTGTTTTATCTCCACTTTGACAATAATGTGTACCTCTAAATATATATAAAAAAACCCTCTTTTGTCATATAAAAATACACTGCTTTGAAATTGTGATTTGTGTCTGTGTTTTTTACATGAAAAAGTCAAATGAAGGAGTTAAAAAGTTCCATTAGCAGCGCTGTTTCCCTGTAAATATCTGGTCCAGATTATCCTTGCTTGGAAAACAATGCTGAGCCGAGCTTTAGTCTGACTGGGGATCAGTTTCTAGGGTGTCTGGAGACGTTGTTTTCCACACACACACACACACACACACACACACAGCTCTCACACACACACACACACACACACACACACACACACACACACACACACACACACCCACACACCGAGATCTTTATCTGTTTATTCAAATGTGATTGACTTAACACACCCATTACACCCAACCCATAAGTCTCCCCCCTGCAGAGATGTTTATCACACACACACACACACACACACACACACACACACACACACACACACACACACACACACACACACACACACACACACACACA